>APFE030447715.1:41366-91892 GCA_000404065.3 Pinus taeda
TACATGATCAGGGGTTGCCATTGTTTTGTGGGCAGAGGCCTGCAACACAGCTGTTTACTTGCAGAACAGGAGTCTGCATCGTGCCTTGGGGCACATGACTCCGGAGGAGGCTTTCTCTGGGAAGAAACCTGATATTGGTCATCTTCATATCTTTGGATGCATTACATACTCCTAAATACCCAAGGAGAAGAGGACCAAACTAGAGCCCACCACAGAGAAGGGTATCTTTGTGGGCTACAGTGAGACCTCAAAGGCCTTTCGGATTTACATTCCTGCACAGAGGAGAGTTGTTGTCAGACGGGATGTGAAATTCGAGGAGGACAGGGCCTTTAGGAGATCACGGGAGTTGGAGTATCTGGATCAGCCAGACCCTCAGCAGCAGTTGAGTCAGTCACAGGGATCCAGTGGGCAGGGATCAGGAGGATCTGGAGGTACATCTATGAGGATGTCAGGTCCATCAGTGAGCAGTGGCTCACCGAGCCAGAGGGGTGGTGCTCCGAGCAGGTCACAGAGCAGTTCACTAGGGAGTCCACTGATGGAAAGTTCACACGGTACCTCAGCTTCTACAGGTTCAGGTGCAGGCAGGAGGACAACAGACAGACAGTTAGGAGTTCAGGCTACTGATGGTGATGAGGAGGAGGAGTTTCATTCTCCTATGCGAGAAGCATGCTCAGGGAAGAGGAAGCCCAAGTGGCTTCAGGACACCTTGAGAGATGCCACATCTGTTGCTGAGCCGAAGAGGCCGGTCAGAGAGAGTAGACCACCTGAGAGATTTTGTAACTATATGGCGATGGTTACCAGCATCCTTGACTCTGAGCCTTCTAGCTATGAGGAGGCAGCTAGCCAGCAGGTCTGGAGAGAGGCCATGCAGGAGGAGTATTCTTCCATCATGAAGAATGATGTTTGGGAGGTAGTGCCGAGGCCTGAGGGCAAAGTCCGTGGTTACTTCCAGATGGCTTTACAAGGTAAAGCATGCTGCAGATGGCAGCATTGAGAAATTCAAAGCGAGGTTTGTGGCTAGAGGGTTCTCCCAGGTAGAGGGAGTTGATTATGAGGAGACCTTCGCTCCCGTGGCTCGATATACTTCGATTCGCTCCATTATATCGATAGCAGCAGAGATGGGTTGGAAGATCCACCAGATGGATGTGAAGACCGCATTTCTCAATGGCTTCATACAGGAGGTGTACATTGAGCAGCCACAGAGCTTTGAAGTGCATGGGAAGGAGTCCCATGTATGCAGACTGAAGAAGGCCCTTAATGGCCTGAAGCAAGCTCCCAGAGCTTGGTACTCCAAGATAGATACTTATTTGCAGGGGATGGGATTCACAAAGAGTGAGGCAGATCCGAACCTTTACTTTATTGTGATAGGTGAAGAGCCTCTCATTCTGGTGCTGTATGTGGATGACTTGGTCATTACAGGTGCAGAGAGACTCATAGGACACTGCAAGAGAGATCTTGCAACGGAGTTTGAGATGAAGGACATCGGCTTGATGCATTACTTTTTTGGGTTTGGAGGTGTGGCAGGAGGAGGGGCATTTCTTCCTGGGGCAGGGGAAGTATATTGTGGACATCCTTAGTAGATTCCACATGGAGGATTGTAGACCCATGTCGACACCGATGATCACCAAATGAAAGAAGCTTCATGCTTCGGATTCCGAGTTGGTGGATCCCACATTGTACAGGCAGCTGATTGGTTCCTTGATGTATTTGGTCAACACTAGACCAGATATCTGTTTTGCAGTCAACACGATGAGTCAGTTTATGTGTGAGCCTAGGAAGGTTCACTGGGTGGCTGCAAAACACATTTTGCGGTACTTGCAGGGGACAGTGGATTATGGTCTGGACTACAGGCAGGGACATGGAGTGAGATTGGTAGGATACACTAATTCTGATTGGGCAAGTTGTGCTTCTGATAGGAAGAGCACTTCAGGGTGCTGTTTTGGTTTGGGTTCAGCAGTAGTGTCATGGTTCAGCCGGAAGCAGCAGTCAGTAGCACTGAGTTCAGCAGAAGCAGAGTATATGGCAGCCAATCCCGCTAGTTGTGAGGCCATCTGGCTTCACAAGATGTTGTTTGGCTTATTTGGTCAGCCGTTGAGACCTTCAGTGATCTACTGTGATAATCAGAGTTGCATTAAACTCACGGAGAATCCAGTATTTCATGACAGGTCAAAGCATATCGGGATCAGATATCAATTCATCAGAGACTATGTTCAGAAGGGAGCTGTGAAGATTGAGTATATTTCCACTGATGAGCAGGTAGCAGACATTCTTACCAAAGCCTTACCACGGGGCAAGCATGTTTACTTCAGAGACAAGATGGGTGTGGTGAGGAACACCTTCCTCGGTAAGAGGGAGTGTTGAAATTTGGTACCGGAGGACAGGTGGTTCCCTTAGGCTTTGATCTTTGGCCTAGGGAAAAGTGTCCAAAAGATTTTAATTTTTCTCCTAAAGTGACTTTATAATTTTTATAAAGTTAAAATCTAATTTAAAAGTGACTTTAAGTGATAAAGTTACTAAGTCTAATTTTAAAGTGACTTTTATAAAGTCAATGAAAAATTAGAAAGAAAAAGTGACTTTGGAAATAAATGACTAAGTGGGTCTTTATTAAAGCGAGTGAATTAAAAAATAGAAAATAAGATTTAAAAGTGCATTTAATCTCAGCCATTGATCTAAATCTATTTCAGCCATTGGATTTAGAAATCACCCAAAAGTCACTTTGGATCACCCAAAAGTCACTTGAAGTTATATTAGAGGAGGAAAAGGAGGAAAAGATCATTCATTCTTTCATGAGCAGATTGAGAGGAGAGCAAGAGAGCAAGGGAGATTTCTGGACAAGAAGGAGAAAGAGACAGCAGTTTGGTGCACATACCAGGCAGCTCTTCAGCAAAATCAGAACAGCAGAAAGACAAGCAGAACAGCAGCAAGAACAAGCAGAAAAAGCTGATTTTTTGCTTAAAACTGAGAAGTTTCCAGGTGGTCCGTTGGGCTGAAAACGGATAATTTTGCTTGCCAAAAAAATTATTTTGCTGTAATTTTTTGCTGAAATTTTCTTGCTGTAAAAAGACATTTTTCAGAAATAAAGAAGAGCTCTCAAACTGGTTTTCCCCAAAAGTTGTAGGGGGTTTTTCCAGGGTCACGTTGACCAAAAATATCGGTGTTTCAATGTGTTTTAATGGCTGTTTATTACTGCTGATTTTTATTTCTGCAATTTCCAGCATTCTGTAAATTTTCCAGAATTTGTGTTTTCAACGAAATTTATTTTTTCCAGCTTGTTGAATGTATGGTTATGGGAAATGGCATTTAACTACATGGGAGAAATAAGGAGAAACTGAAAACCGGGGTGGGAAAACAACAATTTTAACATTGACTCACCTTTATTTACGAACAATAACCTCAATTTTCTTTGTCTGCTTCCTTCATTTCCATTTCCGCACCCAAGAAACAAAACCAAGACCAAACTACAAGAAACGTTCAGAAAACAAAAACAAAATAACAAAATAAAAGAAGAATACAACAAACGAAACCAACATATACTACAAAAAACAAGAAAAAATTGCAAAACAAAGGAAGATGAGTACAACATAGCATGGCCATGCTCAAACTCAACAAAACAAAACATGCAGACAAGAACAAAGAAAAAATTGCAAACATCCCCTCTGCACATCATCTCTCCTGCAATGTGTTCTCCTCTGCTAAAAGGGAAAAAAAGCAAGTTGAATAAGGTTAAAATACATAGACAATTAGTAATGTTAAACATATTTCAAAATCAATAATTATTCATAATAGGAAACACACATCCCATAGAGTTTGTTTTATAATGATGGACACTCTTTTGTATTCAACTTGCTCATGCTCATCAGGACCAACTATCTACAAAAGATACACAATAAGATATTAGTATCGTTATATAAGTTAAACTAGAGAGTATGTAAAAATTAATCATAATAAGAAACACACTTTTCTTTGAAATTGTTATATAAAAGGGGAAAGTCCATTTTGCATTTCACGTATTCATGCTCACTTGAATAAGCAATCTGCAATAGATACACAATAAAATATTAGATTTCTAATAAAAGTCAAACCAGAGAGTTTGAAGGCACGAACTTCAACAAAAAAATCAAGTAGAAAACAACAAACAAAAAATTGTGAACTTCCCCTTTGCACATTATCTCCATTGTAGTGTCTTGTCCTCTGCTAAACGGAAAAAAAGAGGTGTGAATAAAGTTAAAATAAAGACACAGATAGTAATGGAAAGCATAATTCAAAACAAATAATTGTTCATAACAGCAAACATACTTCGTTTAGAATTTGCTATATAAAGATAGACATTCCATTTTGTATTCCACTTACCTATGCTCACCAAAACAAGCCAACTACAACAGATACATAATAAGGTGTCAGAATCATTATACAAATTAATTTGAAGAGTTGATGCAACAATTAATCACAATTTAATCTTCGTTGTTGATTAGAGATTAGATCACGACCATTGATTTCTCAACAGGAAAAGTATAAGTGGAGGCTTGGGGTCAATTGTAGAGGACATAAAGAGATTGAGGAAGTCAATTTTCTGAGGTGAGAAGTTCTTAGGAGGGAAATCGATTGGGGAAATCTTGCAGCTGAGGGGCAGTAATAGTTCGGGAATACTGATAGAGAGGTGGAGAGAAACTTGTGGTGGCAGTGCAGTAGCGAGGAAGAGTTGACGTTGGGCTAGTTTGGGCCCACACAGTCTTGACGCGAAGCTAGAAGGGCCAGCACAGAGGGAGGAAGCTACCTTCCACACTGAGAGTCGGAGTTGTCAGAACAGCGAGGAAAGCTAACGCAGTAGGCAGAAGAACTGACGCAAAGCCTCAGAAAGCTCCATGTAGGCCCACACATTTACTATGAAGGAGCAGCGCAGTTTTAACAAGGGGCCAACCAATTTTGCTGCCGGAATTTGCCAGGTGAAGTGAGGTAAAAGTCACTCAGGTTTTCCTCCATTGTATTACTCTATCATCGGTTTGTCGGGAAGGCAACCAGCATTTGTATTCAGAACTTCTACTTAATAATAGAAAACCCTTAGAGTTGTTGCACCCGTTTTCCCGCATTGGGTTTTCCAGGGACATTTAGTCGAATAATAAGTGTGTCCTTTGTGTGTTTGTCTCATTTTTTTTAGTACTTGATCTATATATTGGTGTAGGCTGTAGTGTATTTCATTAATATTTTCCTAATATTTCTAAAAATAATTTGTTAAATGAAGAACACAAGCAGGTAATGCAAATCAGTTTGCTACAGTAGGATTTCTGACTTGTTTGAATCAGAAATTTTCACAAGGTATTCGAGCGATTGCAGATCAAGGAGGACTGAAGCCATCGGCGTAAGGACAGAGGAAAATATGTGTTGAAAACAGTTGTCCCGAGAGACAGCGCAATTTCTGGCAGAGAGAGCGGAGGAGGGGTGACGTAGTCACCAAGGGAGGCTCACGCAGAGCCTGCATCAGCCTGAATGGCTAACGTTGTTGTTGTAGAGGGCAGCGTAGTGACTACTGGGCCAACGCAGAGACTGTTGAGTCTCGTTTTTCCGATTGTCGGGGCTAGAAGTGCAGCACAAATTTCATCTAGAGTTGTTGGTGGGGTGTTGATTCTGTTGGTGCAGAACAGTACCTAGTGGGGCACAAGCAAAGTAGAGGGAATCAGTTCCTCAGAAGGTTTCTTGCCAAGAAATCTAGATCTAGTGTTGAGCAGTAGCAAAGAGAGATCAGAGAGGGGTGATTCAACAATGGTTGGCAGAAGGATTTTCGTGGAGGAAATCGAAATTCAGAGGGAGCTTGTTCCTTAGAGGATTTCTAGTGCCAAAGAAATCCAGATCCGAGTTTTGTTGCGGCAGTAGCGAAAGAGGGAGAAGAGAACCAATCCGACATTCATTTGAGCAGAGATGGCAGTTAACGAACTAAGGGATCAAGACAGGTTGGATGGAGCATCCAACTTCGTCATTTGGAAGGCCAAGATCTTAGCAATTTTGGATAAAAACCGCATCGAGGATAATGCCTTGAAAACAGTTGTTGTTCTGGTTGATGTTGATCCTCTCAAGAAGTATGAGGAGGCTCAGGCTAAAACAAAGTGCATGATCTTGGACGGGGTCAAAGATCATGTGATACCACATATTGCCGAGAAAGACACAACAAGGGAAATGTGGGAGGCCATGACCACATTGTACGAGGGAACTTCCGTTCAACAGAAGATGTTGCTTGAGAGTCAACTGAGACAATTTCAGATGCAGAAGGGAGAAGAAATCGATCCCTTGCTTCTCAGGTTGCACAGGATCCATGACCAACTAACTTCCGTAGGGGCTACACCAAATCCTGAATTTATGGTCAGTACTGCCCTGAATGCAGTGACTAAAGACTGGGAAACCTTTGTCGAAAGCATCTTTGGCAGGGCTTCTCTTCCCAGTTGGGAGGAGATGTGGGCCAAACTCCATGTGAGTCACCTCGTTTATGGCAGCTGATATTTTTCCTAGATTCCTCTTGTCAAGAGGTGTAGGATTGATCTAAAGATCAGCCGATTCCACCAAGTATTTATGGAGATATGTATTTATTTGTATTTACTTTACAAATTGTCAAGGTCGGCCAGCAGTTAAATGTGTGGCACACATGTCCCGTGAATCATATAAATACAAGAGAGGTTGATTCATTTTCTCATCATCTCATCTCACTCATCCTTCTCTCTCTCTCCTTAGCTTTGGGTTATACAAAGAGCAGCTCACGAGGACGCATTAGGGGAAAGAGGGCACTAAAAGGAGGACACAGAAGTTGTTGAAGGTCTCTTTGACCTGCGTTGACTCATCAAGGGTGCGGTTTCGGTGTGGCTGCCTCTCCTAGGCAAGCCGCAGATTTTGGCACAAAAATCGAGGCAATCTGTGCACAGGTTTGACTAGCATTGACTGCCCTAGTTTTGGGCAGCAAGTTGACTTCAGTCAACAACAATTTGACTATGATTTTGGGTTCAAGGGCTGTTTCTTCAGGCTATTCGCGGGCTAGTTGACCGGAAATTGACCAAGCATATCGGAGGTCAATTCCAACTCGTTTGACCAAGTTTGACTTTGTTGATCTAAGGTCTTTTGCTGCTGATATAAAATTACAAAATTCTGATTTTGTACTATTTCTCTCTGTTGAACTATTGAAGATAAAAGAAGATTTGATCAAAGGGTTTCCCCACGTTGGGGTTTGTCCCTGGTTAGCCGGCACATCTTGTGTCTCTTGTCTTGGCTTGTTTTCTGTTGATCATTTAATGTTCTATCTGCACTTTACTTAATGTATATGTGATTGCTAATTTGTGGCTAATAAGAAGAAAAGAAGTAAACTACTCTAAGCATAGAACATACCATAATTTAACATGGTATACGAGCTAAGGTGAAGACAAAGCCCAAGCAAGAGCAAGAGCAATCACCAACAAGAAGGTTGGCAAGGCTATCCTAAAAACTTCATGGGGTCCTCACGCCAAAGACAAGCTCCGTGAGAAGTCTGACTATCACGGATGGAAGATGTCTCTCAATCTGACTTTAGAAGATCAAGAAGTGTTGGACCATGTGAGAGGCAATATTGTTGCGCCTCCATCAAATGCATCTGCTGCTGCCAAAAGCAAGTGGTCCAAGGGAGAAGTCAAAGCAAGGAAGATCATCCAGAACTCTATCGACAAGCGCCTAGTGGCCTATGTTTCCGAGCTGACAACCTCCAAGGAAATCTACGATACACTGGTGAGTTTATTTAAAGTTAATGATGGAAATCAAGTTTTGTTCCTTAGAAATAAGCTGAAGGAAATTAAGAAGGGCAAAGATGAGAGTATGCAAGCATATTTCTTAAGGATCACCGAGATCAAGAATGATCTCCTATCTATTGGGAAAGTAGTTCCTGATAGGGAAATGACTATCACAACTCTTGGAGGACTGCCACCTGAATGGTATATATTCAGGACTACTCTTCTCAACAATAATGTCATCCCAGGATTTGAGGAATTGATGGCTAGATGTATTCAAGAAGTGACAAGGATGGAAGAGCAAGAAATGCCCGCACTTAAAGGCCATCCCTCTGCCTTTTCTTTTCATGCTAAAAGAAGAAACAATTCTGGGGCTAAATCCAAAGGAAAGGCTAGACCAAAGGGTGGAAGAAAAGGTCGATGTCACAATTGCAACAAAATGGGCCACTATGTGAGGGAGTGCCCTGATAAAAGGGAGTCACACCATGACAATGACCAAAATCACTCTCAAGGTAATCAAAGGAATAGCAAGTCCAATGGCAAAGGTAAAAGAAATGTCGGAAATCAAGGAAGAGGACAACCCTTCAAGAAGGCAAGAAACTCCAGCTATGAATCTAATGTTGTTAACAATAAGCAAGATGAATATTGTCTACCAGCGGCCCTCTCTACTACTGCTTCCCCTAGACTCGCTGGGAAATTAGCTTTTTGATAGTGGTGCCTCAAGGCACTTCACTGGTTTCAAAGAAGCTCTCTCTAATCTGATGGAAAAGGAGACCAACCTGGAAATTGTTCCTGGGGACAACGCAAAATATCTCGTGAAAGGCGTAGGGAATGTCACTCTTCAATTGAATCAGGGTAATACAATTCATTTGCAAGAAGTCTTATATGTACCTGATTTCAAAAAGAACTTGGTGTCCGTTTCAGCAATGGAAGACAAAGGCTACAAGGTAACCTTCATCGATGGCAAGGTACGTGTGTGGAAAAAGAATTTTAAAGAAGCTTTCACTCTTGGGTTTCGAGTCGCTTCATTATATCAAGTCGGAGGAAGTCCGTTGGGTGTCATGTCTTGTGACACATCACTTCAATCCGAACTATGGCATCAAAGGTTTGCTCACCTTCATTATAAAGCTCTACCCAATGCAAGACAGATGGTGACAGGGATGCCCGAGTTCCGAGTAGAGCAAGAAGGTGTATGTCCGGGATATGCCGAAGGGAAGCTCAAAAGGGGACCATTCCCCTCAAACCAAAGCAAGACCTCCGATATATTGCAGTTGGTTCACTCAGACATATCTGGTATGATGCCTGTGAACTCCTTGGGAGGATATTCATATTACCTCACTTTTACAGATGACTATTCTCGCAAGACTTGGATATACTTATTGAAAAAGAAGGATGAAGTGTTCACTTGGTTTCGTCACTTCAAAGCCTTATCGAGAATCAAACCGAAAAGAAAATCAAGATCTTAAGCACTGATAATGGGACTGAGTATGAATCTAATGAGTTCCATGACTTTTGCAAAGAAGCTGGCATTAAGAGGGAGACTACAACACCATATACTTCTAAGCAAAATGGTGTGGCGGAAAGGAAGAATCGTACGATTGTCGAAGTTGTCTGTGTTATGCTTCACGATCAAAGACTTCCAAAGTTTCTATGGGTCGAAGCTACATATACCGCCATATATGTGCAAAATCAATGCCCTCATCAAGCATTGGGTTCCAAGAATGCCGAAGAGATGTTCACTGGTAACAAACCTTACGTATCTCATTTTAGAATTTTTGGAAGTCCGGTATATTTTCATGTGCCAAAGGAGAAGAGGAATAAATTGGGTGCATCTGGAAAGAAAGGAATCTTCATAGGCTATAGCGAAAACACTAAGGGCTAATAGCTACAGAATCTATGTGGCTGGTCAAAGGGAAATTGAGATTAGCCATGATTTCACCTTTGACGAAGATATTGCTCTTAGCAAAGTTGACAATCTTCCTACTCAAAGGGTATCTAAAGAAGCTAACACCAGGGAACCAAAGGAAAAGGAAGATGAGACGATGCCCGATGTGGAAGAACCTATGGATCCTATTGATCCCCCTCTGCAAGAGCCTTCCTCTTCTAGGAAGAGGCCTTCATGGCTAAGGGGGACACTTGATGATGTTGAAGGGCGCGTTGCACCCAAGGGAACCTTCCGGGAAAGTAAGAAGTCGACCAGGTATCAAGGATACTTGACCATCATGAGCAGGATCATCCAAAATGAGCCTTAGTGATCAACAGAGATTTGGGAGCAATATCCGGAGGAGATTTCCTCAGTGTTTTCTAGTGTCCGAGAGGAAGGAAAAGGAAGTCGAATTATTTTCAAAGGAGGTTGTATTCAGCGAATGTGTGTAGTCAGCCGAAAGTGTGAGTCGCAGAGGCGCCCAATCAATGATCCAGTGATTGTCGTTGGATCTATCATCCGGAGGAACAACAAGTGGGCTTAAAGCAACCCAGGAGGCAGGATGACTTGCTGGAGAGTGATTCCAAAGGTTGAACGAATTTATGGAAACAACAAAGCGCATTTCCCATAGGAAGTGTGAATAACCTGAGAAGTGTAAGCTACCTAGAGAATGCCAGATTGAGTAGCAGGGGGAGAAAGTTAGTCTCCAGTATATTTTTCCAGTGGAGATCAGTGTTTGCCGGAGGTTTGCCAGTGAAAGGAAACCAGTTGTAATTTCTCCTAAATTGTTGAATAATAATAAAACGCTCACCTGTTGTAGCGGTTTCCCCTTTAGGGTTTTTCTAGGGACATTTGTCCAAAAATATCGATGTCATATTTTTGTGTGTGTGCATATTTTCTCAGTTTCAGTTTTTATTACGTGGCATTGTTATTTGTGAAGATTGCAATAGTGATTTAATCGTTATTTGCCATAAAGTTAATTACAGAAGACAAATAAGCTCCAGTAGATATAAGATTAAATTTTAGTTTAATGCAATCGTGAAAATTTCACAACCATATCATGCTTTGGGAGCTTGTTTGAGTCTATATAGTGCCCTCTTCAACCTACAAACATGTGTATCTCTCCCATGCGTCTCAAATCCCTACGGTTGTTCAATATACACCTCCTCTTCTATCACCCCTTTCAAGAAAGTTGCCTTGACGACCATCTAGTGAATTTGCCATCCCATCTGCATGGTTAATGAAGAAGTGTATTTGGCCACTGGTGAGGTCTCCTCATAATCTATGCCTTCCTTTTGTGCATACCCTTTGGCCACGAACCTAGGCTTATATTTCTCCACGTTGCCTTCTACAACATACTTGATCATGTAGATCTGACAAGAGCCAGTCATTGATTTGTCCACTGGTCTAGGCACAACCTTCCATGCATCATTGATCATGATGGAGTTGTACTCCTCCACCATTACATCCTACCACACCTAATGTTGTGTAGCCTCTTGATAACTGGAAGGCTCTCTATCAATGACCTATGTCACCAATGTCTATACTTGTCTAGTTGTTTGCGTTCTCTGGTGCTCCCTCTAGGAGCTCCCACAAACTCTTGCGCATCCTTCAATGTCTTCCGCTGATGGTTGTTGGAGCTTCATGCTCCTCATCCTACCCCTACTGCTCCATCTGTTGAGAACTCTCTGGACCACCAACACTTGAGTTAGTGCTTGTACTAGTAATAGTAGTGGTTGTTAGTCAACCCTTTGAGCTTCTGTTGGCCCACTTTGATCATCTACTGGCAACTCATGAGATCTTCTAAAGGATTTCTCCTCCTGGAATTCATGTCCCGTCTCACGATGATCCTCTTGGAACCAGGAATGTAGATCTTGTATGCCTTGCATGTTTCATTGTAACCAACGAAATAGCCCTTTTCTGCAATCTGATCCAATTTGGTGCATTTGTCATCCGGCACATGATAATAAGCTATACTACCAAAGATCTTTAAGTGCTCAACCTCTGGCTTCTTCCTTATAAAGGCATCCTCTGGTGTAATCTTCCCCAACACTCTATGACGAACCCTGTTTTGAATGTACATTGTTTTGCTACATGCCTCTACCCATAGAAACTTGGGCATATCCTGGTCATAAAACATTGCCCTCGCTGCTCCAACTATTGTCTTGTTCTTTCACTCTGTGACCCCAGTTTGTTGTGGGTTGTATGGAGTTGTCCACTCTCTTTAATGCCCACCTTTGCACAGAACCTGGTGAAGGCCTCCATTATCCGTCTAAAGCACCTTGATCTTTCTACCTGTTGTGATCTCCACAAGAGCCTTGAACTCTTGGAAGCGACTGAAGGCCTCGTCCTTTGTCTTCAAGAAATAGATCCAAGTTTTCCTGGAAAAGTCATCGATAAGGTAACAGAACCCCTGAGAGATCTAGCAGACAATGAGCCACATATATCTAAGTGTACCAATTGAAGCACACCGTTGGCTCTACTGTCACTCAAGAATGTTGCTTTGGCAAATTTCTCAAGCACGCACCCTCTACACACATAGTCATGTTCCATGCTTAATTTTGGAACTCCCATTACAATCTCCCTGAGCAACCTAAGTGATCCATGATGTAGGTGCCCCATCCTCCTATGCCATAACTCTCCCAAGTCTCTGTTACTACTACTGTTGTTGCTAATCAGTGCCTTTCAAGAATCGAACTGCAACTTGTACAACTTGTTGCTTCGAACCCCAATCCATTTAACCTTCTTCCAACTCTAGTGTTTGATGTACACCTTCTGCCCCACAAAATAAACATCATATCCCTTGTCCTATAATGCAGAAATTGAAATTAGGTTCATGCTCAAACCTGGCATATGCAACACATCTATAAACTATTGCTTTTGCCTGACTCCCTCTGAATGTTGATGGTACCTCTCTTGATTCGAGTACATCTAGTCATGTTTCCCATCTATATATAGAAGTTCATCTCCTGTTCCTTATAACTAAAGAAAAATTCTGTCATAGTTTGTCATATGTGTTGACGCTCTGTTATTGATATACCAGAGTCTTGTAGACATGGAGCTAGAGCGAAAAACTATGACAGTGAATTCGTCTTCTAGCCTAAAAGACAAATTATCAATGTCCACTAAAGCCATTGTTTGCTGCCCATTTTTATCTCCCTTCTTCTAGACATTGACTAACACAGTGTCCATGTTGACTGCAACCAAAACACTTAACCTTGCTCAGGTCTTTCTTCTTCCTTTCTCATTTTGAGCCTAATTCCATGTTCGAACCCTTCTTTTCCTTCCCTTTACCTGTTAAGGCTACATCTTCTTGCTCTTTCTCAACCTTCGGTGTTTTTCCACTGCTGCTACTACCACCATTAACCAAGTTGAGCCTCAACTCCTCCTGAGTGAAGTCACTCCATAAGATTCCCATCCTAGTAGTGTATCTCTCCCATTGATCACTTGGACGAACATATTCCACTCCTTGGAAAACCCATTTAGAGTTATTCGCACCAGTGTTTTAAGAAACAACCGAGTCAACATTGACTCAGCCGGGTTGATCTGGGTTGATGGGCTCCCATTTGAAAAGGTGGTTAACTCGGTTCGGAAGGCCGAGTCATTGCTGACTTGGCCGAAACGGACCGTTTCCACTATGAAACGGCCGAGTCAATGTGGCATGGTACCCTCACGCAAACGCAGCATTTAACTGATTTTTTTATGGATTTTAAATTTGCTTTTCCACTGGTTGCCTAATGGTATTCATAACAAATATTAAAAACCAAAAACTTCGTGTTGCAGAAAGCATATCTCATATAGTTCAAACAGTTATAAGTTTGCCAGGTCCATTCTTTGCTCAAGTTTTTAGTGATAAGTTTGCATGCAAAAATCCCCTCTATGAATGCCTGATTAAGACTTTTTGGGGTTTTGCATTTGCTGTAAATACAACATTTTGCTTGCATATGTTTTAATACTCCATTTATTATCATATTCAAATTTCAAATCAGAAAACACTCATTGGCTCTAATTTTTATGTGACATTGTAAATATCTATTTTCTGGTAGCAATTGGCTTTTAACTTTTAAGGGATAATCAGTGAAAGAAAATGACTTATTCATAGAGAATCCAAACATAAGATAAAGTGAGGAAGAATTACATCAATGTTGAGAATGATAAAAGGTGGTCAATGTGTTTCAAAAAATTTCATGTATTAGACATCAAAGGTATTTGCATGTGAGGCATCTCTAGTGTGGAGGTGCCATAGAAAACACATTGTATGATTGCATAGATTGACATCTATAAGTATATACTATAAACTGCACAAAACAAATACTTCAATGACGAACCATTAGATATTAGGATATCGACAAGCAACTGAAACCTTGATGAGATTTTTTTCCTATCCATTAGGTTATAGTGGTAAGTCTCTTAGTCTAGGAGCATGACACTCAATATTTTCAACCATCAAGTTGTTATCGACAAGCAATTGAAACCTTGATAAGGTTATTTTCCTATCCATTGGGTACCATTTTGATATAATGGATTGGTTCATGAGCCTACTTTGACCATATGTTGTCTTCCATCTATATTATAATGCTGTGTGTTTGGAAATATGAATGAAAATCTTTAAAATTATGCTTAAAATCTTCAAAATTATGTTTTTTTATAAAAAAACTAAATATTTAATGTATTTTTTACAACGACCGAGTCATTGAAACGAGCCGGCCGAGTCATTACCGTTTCGGAGTCGGAGTCGGAGTCATTGCTCGGCCGAGTCGGAGTCGGAGTCGGAGTTTTAAAACATTGATTCGCACCATCTTGTCATCACTTAGCTTATCTTGTCATCACTTGGCTTATCTCCTACTGCAGCCAACTCCTCCCTAGCAAGTCAAACTCTGGTGAGATACGAAGTCACGTCTTCACCCTTTTGCATCCTGATGGTCCTCAGCTTCTCTCGGAGAATCAACATCCTATTTTTGTAGTATTTTGTTACAGATTTATAATCACATCCCACATTTGCTTTACATTGTCTTCCTCTGTGATATGCAGAACAATATGGTCCTTAACTCCATCAACTACAATCCTCTTGGCTTTGGCATTCTCCTTTTTATAGGTAGCTAGCTAGTCTATCGGTACGAATAACCTTCTTCGCTTACTCCTTCGGTCCACACTCATCCAAAAATGACATTCTAGCTTTCTAAACACCAAAGTTGGATACTCCATCCAATCTGCCTTGATCTCTCAAATTTGTTGTGGCCATCTCTGGAAATCTAGAAATATAGCGAAACTCAAATAAATATGGAGAAAATTAATTGGGTTATAAACCCTCGGCCTTCTCTTTCTGTACCCTGCACTGATTTAATCCTACAAACCTTTTGTGCTGACATGCTCTGAAGAGGTCTTTAAACTATTTAAAGGTGTACTCCTTGCAAGAGTGAAGCCAAACCACTTCATTTTTTCCAGCATTCTTAGTGTGAGTTCAATGTTAGATTCTTTAGAACAAGGCAAGCAAGTCCATGCACAAATAATCAAAACTAGCTTTGATTCATATATTTTTGTGGGGAATGCTCTTGTTGACATGTATGCAAAATTGGGTAGCATGGCAAATGCAAACTCATTGTTTGGCAATATGCCTAAACTAGTCATGGTCTCATGGAACTCAATGATAGCAGGATATGCTGACAATAATTGTGGCATGGATGTTTTCCATCTTGTGGCAAAAATGCCTTGGTTTGGCTAAATACAAACCAAGTGACCTTCACCGGTATTCTGAAGACGTGCCAGACTACATTCAGGGGAAAATGGTAAGAAGATCCATGTATACATTATTAAAATGGGTTTGGAAACAAATATTTTTGTGGGTAGTGCCCTTGTTGATATGTATGCTAAATGCAATAACACTGAAGATGCGATAAAGCTATTTGAAAAAATGGATAAACGTGATGTGGTTTCATGGAATGGAATGCTGGGAGGATTTTGTCACTCTAAAAGTTGTGAGGGGGCACTAGAACCCTATATTGATATGTGATGGGCAGGGATAAAATCAAACCATCCCAACTTTGACAATGTTATCACAGTATGTACAGGTCTAGCATCGATGGAAACAGGGCAAATATTTCCATTGTCACATCATCAAAACAGGATTTGAGTCAGTTGTAATTTTGGGAAGTGCATTACTTGGCATCTATGTTGCATGGGTTCCCGAACCCGAGGGTGGGGTTCTCGAACCCGTCCCGGGTTCTTGTCCCCAAGTACCGGGTTCGGGTTTGGGTGCTTCTGAGAAGAACCCATAAGAACCGGGTTCTTCATTAAAAAAAACTGGGTTTTTTGTCTTGACGGGTATGGAGAACCCTGATGATGGGTACTTGGAACCCCAAAATCAGATTCTTTTGGGTTCTTTGGGGTTCATTTTAGCTTTTATATTTTATTTTTTAATTAATTTAATGGGCTTCCTCTAATATTCTAGGTAGATAGTTCTTCATCTTGCGAGAGGAATTGAAGTATTTATGCTTTTATCCATTTAGTAAAAAGAAATATGTTGGGCTCAAAGAAGGCAAAGAACTTAGTGTACATTCATAGCACTCTTTGTCTCATATCTCGAAAAGACCCTAGATACGAGGGTCCTTTCAAGAGACGGGACCAATACATAAACGATGCTATGTGTGTAGACAAGGAGATACAACCAGATGGCCTTATTGAGCTACCTCCAATTGCTATGGATGAGCAAGAGCCTCAAGATGAGAGTGATCCTTACCTGGAGAGCATGCTAACTGAAGATCTGAGTGATGTTGATGACATCGCTTGAGGAAGCCATTGTTCACTATTAGATAGTATTTTAAAATTTCCCAGTTCTTGTTTGGAGATGCCTTAAGACAAATTTTGAATGTAGTATGACAATGGACATATATCATGATTCTTATTAATATGTAAACTCCAATTTGCACTTGATATCAAATAGAAATTTTGAAATTTCATTGTGAATGTTGAATGTTCAATGATGTGCATGTTTAAATATTTATAGTTTAAATCATAAATATTTTAGTTTTCTTGTTTAAAGTTGAAAAATATACAAATTCATATATATTATAATTTATAAGCCCCAAGAGTTAGCTCAATCGGTCAAATCAGTGCCTCGCCAATCGGGAGGTCACAAGGTCAATTCTCGAAAGCTCTTGGGGTCAAGTCAGTAAATAGGCCGAGGGGTGTTGATCCCCTTCGAGTGGGGTCCACTCAATGTTAAACAACCCTGGATGTAGCGGCTACCCACTGACCCGAGTATCCATGAACCAGAAGTGAAAAAATATATATTATATATATATATATATATATATATAATATATATATAATTTATAAAATATTAATTTATATATATATAATATATATATATACCCACGACGAACCCACGCACCCTGTTTCGAAAAATGACGTACCCGTCCCCGTCCCCGAACCCACGTTTCCTGGCAACATAGCTTGGCATCTATGCGAAATGTGGGTACATAGAGAATGCCGATAAAGTTTTTAACAAAATGATTAATTGAGACCTGATTTTATTGAATGCAATAATCACAGGATATGTCAAAGATGGCTTGCAGAGAATGTTTTCCAATTATTCCAACAGATGGAACATGCTGGCACGCAACTGAACCATATTATCTTCATTGCCCTTCTCTCTACATGTGGCCATGCAGGCCTACTAGATGAAGCTTTCAAATACTTGACTTAATAAATCATGCTTATGGCATTAATCCAGGAGTGAGCACCATTCATGTATTGTTGACCTTATAGGCCGTGCAGGGTGCCTAAATGAGGCACATAACTATATCCGTGAAAAGTCTTTGCAACTGAGTGTAGTGATTTGGCAGAGCCTACTGGCTACTTGTAGAGTATATGGCAATATAGAGTTAGGAGAAGAAGCTGTAAAATGCATTCTTGCATTGGAACCACAAGATGTCACGACATATGTTCAACTGTCAAACATTTATGCTGCATTTAGCATGTGGGATGATGTGAACAAAATGAGAATTATGAAGGATATTGGGTTGAAAAAGAAGCTTGGATATAGTTGGATTGAGGTTAAGAACAAAGTGCATGCATTTCTGGTAGGAGATAGATCACACCCACAGTCAAAGGAGATCTATGCAAAATTGCAGTGGTTGACAGGGTTGATGAAGGACATAGGGCATATACCTGATGTGCACTTTATGCTGCATGATAAGAAACAGGAGCAAGTGGAAGTGACCATCACATGACGTGTGATAGGAATGGTGGGAATCTGCATTATTTTATGAGAAGAAGAAGCTTACAGTTTGTTGTGCTTGCCAACGAGTTTTAAAGACAACTAAAGTCTCATCAAAAGCATAAGAAGTGCATATGTTGTAATTGCCACAATTCTGCCAAGTTCATAAATGAGGTCGCTATGCAACAAACCCTATCGAGTGATTTTATCTATTTCATTATTTCCACAACTCTATTTTTTTGGAGGCAGATTTTTGTTGAGGTCTAAATAAAGTAAGCATAGTTGAATGTAATCTGTTATTCTTTTGGTCTCTCTACAAAGGGAGTGGGGGTTTGAGGACTACTTACTATTTTCATGTATCATGCCAAAGGCTATATCTCCCTAGGGAATTTCTCAAGGACAAGAGCCCATAAAACAAGTTTGAGGTGGCATGGGTATTCTCAAAACTTTTATGTTGAAGTTACATCAAGATATTCAAGTGAACAAAAGATGCGAGTGGATTGTCAACCTCCTTGGAAATATGATTGCAGAGAGCTTGTCTGGGCAGAATAAGGATCTGGCTTCAAGTAACATAACAATTGAGAAAGGTCTGAAATTCTATAATTGGGAGATAAAATGAAAGATGATAAATTTAGCTCTTGCTTAGTACTGTCAAAGTTTCGAAGTATGGCAGGATAAGGAAACCATTTTCATCTTGCAAGCAAAGTATGTGAAAGAATTGTTAAAATATATATATATATATATATATATAGAGAGAGAGAGAGAGAGAGAGAGAGAGTAATTGTAGGACAATCACTATACTAGTTGAAACAGGGTTTAAGGATTCAGCAGTGATTCCAACAATGTAGACGAAACCCTGTGCTGACAACTGGTAGGAAATGTATTTAACTTTCACTGGAACATAAATCAGTTTCACTGTAAGTCTTGCATCCAAGTTCATACTTCACCAAGAGTTGTTTGCTAGAATATTACAAAATGGACTCTAAGGCATACCAAAGAAATGCTAGATTAAGCTTCAATCACTTCTCATACATCTGCTTGAATGGTCAAGCAACAATGGTACATGGGCAGCATATGCTATATTTAGCAGGTTTCTAACTCTATTTTTAGCAGGAGTTCCTCATGCATTGTATCGACATTCACATTTTTGGAGGATGTGTGGAAGGTTGAAGACAGTCAGATGGGCACTTCCAGAATACTAATTTGGCTTATTTTCCACAGTTTCTATTTTTAGAAACATAATCTTTTTCAGCAGCAAGCAACAACTTTGGCGGCAGATTTTTGTAAGAAGTATCCTTTCCAACATCCATGTGAATTCATTGCTCAAGGTGAATTCATGGGTGTATTCTAGGCTTATATTCTAGCAAACAAGTAATTGCATGTTAGACATCAGCAAATTATAGAGTGTTAATTCCAATTTCAGGAAAGGATTTTGGAAATGCTATACTTCTACAAAATTTGAGCATGGGATGGACAAAGTTAGCAGAGTCATCTTGGAGAAATGATTAAACAATGATTTAGATGCAGGTAACCTTATTATTTCCAGATGAGATGGTACCGAGCCCAAAAAGGAACTAATAATCCCTTGCCTATATTAGCATAAGAATAAGGCCAAAACTCAAGCTGATTTATTGTCCATGTCAAGATTTCCTTGAATCAAGATTCCTATGCTAATTTTGACATTCGTGTGGAAAAAAGTGCTCATAAAGGTACCTCAACTTGTCCGGGGACCAGAATATAAATGTGCATTTGCTGGGAATGCCTTGGAGTGGTAAGCATGCAGCTTTAGCAACAGATAACTTGGTACGTATTAAAACCCAGTTTCACATGTTGCCATATTAGTATATCCATTATGGAGCAAGGCCTGCTCTGGTTGCAAGATTGGTTTGGTAAAAGGTTGCAAATGATTTGGATAGACGGTGTTATTCCCCCTTGAAACATTCACTTCAATGGAGTAATCACTGCCAAGCTATTTAATTGGCAGGGAATGATCACAAATGAAATTAGTCATACAAAAATGGAGCAAAGATTATTGTTATGTGAGTTACAGGCTGAGTTTGGAAGGTGAGTTTGTGTAAAGCCTGACGTCAACTGGTATATGGTGTGGAGAATAAAGTATGAAAATCACTGCTCCCAACAACAACATTGGATGTATACCAGCACATACAGGATTTAAAGTGGCAGTTGATTAATTCTTAGGTCTGAGTAAGGGAAATGCCACGAAATAGGACAACCATACAATTAAATTCCATTAAAGCCCAGTTTTACATGTTGTGATATTAGTATATCCATTATCGAGCAAGGTTTGCTCTGGTTGCAGAATTGGTTTGGTAAAAGGTTGCAAATGATTTGGATACTAGCATGTAAAGGATTTAAAGTGGTAGTTGATTAATTCTCAGTTCTAAGTAAGGGAAATGCCCTGAAACAGGATAGCCATACTGTTAAATTTCGTGATTGCGAGGGCATGGACAGAAGAACCTCTTAAAACCTTCTCTTCCTAACTGTTATGAAATGTTATATGTGATTGTTATGAAATGTTATATGTGATGCATGCACTAGTAGGCATATTGGAAAATATGTAATGTGTATGTATATAGTTTAAGTGTACTAGGAGCACGTGTGTGATGTGCACGCCAACTGACAGTGACATGTCGTGGTACAGGTAATGTGTTTAACATGAGGACTAATCATTGTTGTTGTTTTACTAATGATGCAATTGCCCAAGACCATCAACATCACAGATAACAGGGGAAGAAAGAAGGCAAGATGAATCACTCGACGGCTTGAAGGGTACTTGGATGCCACAGAAGAGTAGCGGGAACTCCACGAGCCATGGACTCTAGGAACGTCCCTATCAAGAAATAAGTCATCTTCGAGGGGTGGCATGAGACCCGAGGGGCTGCTACGTGCAGAGAAGGGATGCACCACTTGGACGCAAGCTAATGGGGGGCAAGAGTCCGTAGGTTGGAGGTTGTTGGGGTTGATGCCTTGGCCAGTTGAGGGCATTGGGAACTGGAAAAATATTTATACAACTAAGTATTTCGATGCCTTCTCTTATGTTATGAATATATGTGCTTCAATTATGAATTGAGATACTTATTGATATATTACTTGTTGTATAGACATAATTATAGCATGCTTGTTTATATGTTGAATGTTGTATGTGTATACTGAACAACGAAGACCTTAGTTGCAACTCAAGGAAGTCGAAGGAATACTATGGGACAAAATTAAACTGGGGATGTAGTGAAGACTAGTGACTTGATAGTAAATGTGTATTGTTGAAGACAAAGGAAAACCAGGGACGGCATTATTCTAAGGGGGAGGGGAATGTAACACCCCTAGTTCCACCCCCGAATGATTAATGTAATAACTATGTAGAATATGTGTTGGTTGGTGAGCCCAAGACTCGTGAGGCCGGTATACCTCTATGTGTATGTACATGCTAGGCCAATGGGCCACATTATGAATATGATTAAAGTCGTTGTGCTTATATAATGGGTCTGAGGACCATAATTATTAGGTTGGTGAGCCGAGACATAATTAATTAAGCTAGTGAGCCAAGAGTTGTTTATGGGGCAGTACACCCGTGTGTATGTGTGTTTATGTATTGGGGCCAATGTTCTCGAGTGTATGTGCTTTTTATGCTATTAGGCTAGAAAGCTTGATGTGGTGAACATGTTTAATTTGCGAAAATTAATAAACACATAATGGCTACAAGCAGACCTATACAAAAGAGTATGGGGGGCCATGACTCCATGGTGGGGAAAAGACGTTTGGATGAAAAGGTTATGTTATAACACTATAATATAATATTATAATATTAAATAAAGGAAAAGTGTGTTTATAAAAAGGGTTCTTCCCTATTCATAAAGGGGAGTTGGTTACTTAGTCATTCATGTAGTGGGCATGGACTATGGATGTTAAGGTAGTTAATCGGGCATTCATTCATGGAATTCAATGGGACAACAATTCATGGTTATGAACCAGTTGGTGAGCCCTGTGATTGGGTTCTGGAACTAACTAGGGATTTTAGTCAATGGAACCTGAGCTTGGACTATGGAATTGACTAGAGTTCTAGAGAACTTGGTTTTTAGCAACCAGCTGGTGAGCCCTGTGCTTGAGTTCTGGAACTTCTTGAGTAGTCGGTGACACTTGGATTTGACTCTGTAACCAATTGAGCCATGGTTATTACGTTAATCATGTCATAGAGGATGCAAACCGGTGTGTAAACCTTAGTGGCTCTAGTTTATGGTTGTGGTGACCATGGAGTTAAGGCCACAACTCAGGGGTGAGGTTGGTCAGAAAGAATGAGCATCCCTAGCCTCCCCTGGTCTCGATGGTTGAGGGGGTGGTACAAGCCAAGTAAGCCCCCTACAAGTTGGCACCTCCTTCCTCTGTGACACATTGAACCTACAGGATATCTCTTTAGAACGTGTGTGGATGGGCCCCAATGCCACACTCTTTCTCCACTTTCGGACACCTGAGGACCGAGTCAAAGGCCTCTGAGCCAAGAAAACACTGGTCACTCTCCCTCCCAATCAAAGGATCTTCTTAAACGCTGACCTTACCAAAGCACAACAGGAGGAACTCAAGCAGGCCAAAGATCAAGTAGCAGTTGCATGTTAAGCAAGAAAATGGGCAGTTATTCGAGATCTTAAAGCTTTCATTCAGGATCCCCCCCCCCCCCAAGTTACTCTCGACCTTGGGACAAATGATGGTCACGTTCAGGGGGGCAGGGCGAGGAGGGCTAGACCACTATCTCCATAGGTTGTTAGAACTATAATGGTTCCTTTGGGTCCACACCAAACACATTGCGTGATGCCATTGGTTCCCACGATCTCCTTTTTCTTACAGAGACAAATGCCAGCCCCATGCGAACCCCACTCCCAATCTCGAGGTACCATTGGATTTGGGCATGTCGACAAGAGACAAACCGGTATGGCATTGAGAAATTCTGAGTACAACTGGATGCCGAAATCTGGCAATCCCACAGAGAAAAATATTTGCAAAAATCTAGTGAGGAATTTCCTCACCCCATGGGCAAACCCCTTCACAACCTACCTTCATAAAACTTGGCCCTCTGACCCTCTACATTAGTCTTTGTGCTGCACTACACACTCTGCTTGACATCAAGCCTCTGACTGGTCTTTGATGCAATCGTTTTGCCTTCTGTTGGCTAGGAAAATGCTTCTCCAACACTCTGGGACTCCTTCCCGACCTCTGGAACTAAAGAGGTCTTTCCCAAACGTGCCTCTAGAAGTTATTGCGCAGTCCCTGTGTCAGCGTCTCTATGGTTAATAATCAAATTGAGACACTTCTAGGCAAAATTTCCAGAAACGATTTCTTGGTTATGGAGATCTCATGTATTCTAGCCTCTCCACCAAATTTCGTGGCTAGAACACATCGGATGCTACAAAAAATAACAAATGACACTCTCTACCTCCAAGAGATAGAACCAAAGTTGGTTGGTCTTCAAAGGTGCTCACAAGATGAGTTTGGGCCCCTCACAGGTTATGGGAGAAATCTCCCACAATTGGGAAAATCTCATGGGTTATTGATCTTGAACAGGCTCCCTTACTTCGCTGCCTTAGGAGATTAAACCTACTTTCCCCACAGTGGGGGCCTAAGTGTAATGGATTATGTCTTGAACACCTATGATCTTCTCCAACATATCTAACATCTCTCCATTTCCCACCTCCCTCTGGCAAATATGCCCTCGTCACTTCCCTCATCTCTACTCCCCCTCTTCCTGCTACCTCTACCATCTCCTAAAACACCTCACTACCCCTTGTATCACCTTCCTTCTCGATAGAGATTGTGCCCCCTTTTATGTTACCCATCTTGAGGAACTGCTCCCTCCCATCTCTCACTTTAGAGCCTTGGATATTGCCACAGCCAAACATGAGTTACTCTCCAAGGCCATCGAGAAAGTTGCCTTGGACTCCGATCCCCACTCGACTCACAAGAACATTGCTAAGCCCATTCCTAGCTCCCACCCCATGAATCGATGGTATGATGAGGATTACAAAGTTCTCCACAAGCAACTTCGCTTTGCCCTCACACATGATCCCTGTGCCTCCCCTTCTCTCCAAACAGCGTATAATAAACTCCTTCGTCATAAAAAACTTATATTTCTCTCCCAAAAAAGATGAGAGCTTTGTGTGGCCATTCGTTGCTCCCAGAAGGCCTTTTGATGTACCTTCTTCCCCATGCATTGAACCATCCCACCTGAATTGGACTCCATTGCCTTATTCTCACATACTACCTCTCTCTATGGCATTCCCGAGCAACCCCCAATCCACATCTCCTCTCCCCCCCCCCACATGCCATCATTTACAGAACTGGACATCAAGAGGGTAGCCAGAGCTCTGAATTCCAACAAAGTCGTTGACGACAAAGGCCTTTAGGGGGAATTCCTAAAGTATGGTAGTAAGCCCCTCGATTGTTATCTTGTCGATCTCTTTAACCATGTGGTTTGCTCAGGCTTTCCACCTGCTTAGAACAGACACATCATCCATCCTTATCCACAAGTTGGGGAGTCAATCTGATCTAATAGCTACCGAACTATTATGGTGGATCATACATTCTCCAAAATTTATGCCACAATACTACAACAATTGTTGTCTGGAAAACTATAGCGACAAAATCATAGAGCTAGGGTGCAAGCGGGTTTTCGTCCAAACCACTAGACAGTTGACCACATATTCACACTCTGAGCTACCCTTGAGGCTTGTCATCATTCTTCGAGAGTCTACAACTGCTTTGTTGACTTCCGAAAAGCACTGAACACAGTGTCGAGGGAGGCACTTTTTCAGAGACTCCATGACATTGGGATTTTTGGGACTCTCTTGGCAGCCATCATTAGATTGTAGGATTCTATTATTGGATGCCTAAAATTGGCTCATGGCTTTCCAGATTTCATTCAGAGTACCATTGGTATTAAGTAAGGTTGCCCTCTCTCACCTACTTTTTTAGGATTTATATCGATGTGTTGTAGTCTTCCCTTCAGGAGCACATTCAAGAGGGGGGTGGTTGCCTTCTCCATCAGGTGTTGATCTCTCTACTCTTTTTTGTTGACGACTTGGTTTTATTGGCCTCTACCCCCAAGGGACTGCAGAGACAACTGGATGCCCTAGTCGCTTTCTGTGACCTTCGACAGTTGAAGGTCAAACTAGGCAAAACCCAAGGTTATGATCTTCAACGCATCGAAGAGATCCCTTACAGACTTACATTTTTATTTTAGGGGAGAGAAGATTGAGATCATCACATCTTACATTTACCTAGGAGTATAATTCACAGGGCCTCGTTTTGGCATGAGACAAGCCCTTCATGCCCAGCTCAACAAAGGGTATGGCTCCCTTGTCCTTATCGAGAGACAGTGCTTCCAAAGTCAGTTCTAGGACGTCCCTTCCAAACTCCACCTAATGGACCTGATTATTCCACCTACGGCTCTTTATGGCTCTGAGGTCTGGGGGCCAAGCTTGGAACAAACAAATTGGGCTTATAGATGGAGAGGGTCCAAACCTTGCTTCTTAGATGCATCATAAGATGCAAATGTATAGTTCCACAGCCTATTATCTACGCAGAGTTCGGTGCCCATCCATTCCGCCTCGAGATCATCTTCCACCTTGTCTCTTTCCTCTACAGAGTTAGATCTCTTCGAGACATAGCAACGGGGAGAGAGCATTACCCCTACCTGCACTTTGCTTCTCAGAGGCACTTGTTTCAGACTAGTCTACAGGTCATGCACATGGGAGGTTCTCAAAGGCATCCTGACTCCTCCAATCTATGGCCATTTCTCCAAAGCACCTCCCCCCATTCAAATTCTCTCTTGATGCATTGAGTCATATTCAACCAACTAAATAGGTGTTGAATCAGTGCATCAAAGAAGATATCTATCGGCTATACACTCAAGTCACATGGATTTCACCTCCTACAGGCCTTGGTCTAAAGATGTCCTTCTATTTGGAGAATTTCTTAGAGTTGCGGGATGGCCTCATCATCTAGCCTCCCTACTTGCACCGACATTGCATGCAATACCCCTAGGGTAGCTTCATGTTGGCTCGCATTGTCTTAGAGTTGAGACTGACCATCATATTCCCTGATCAGACAGAATTTGCCAGGTGTGTCATCTTCTAGAGCTTGAGACTGAGTGGCACCTCATCTTCGAGTGCCCTATTTACTATGAGATTAAAGGTCGTTTCCATTATCTCTACAGGGACTCCATGGGCTCCCTTGTTGGAAATACTAAGAGGGGGTGAATCAGTATTACTTTTACAATTGTTATCTTATACCAGTTAAGATCACTTAGTAAAACCAGAACACAAGGTGTTTAACAAAAGAATAATTTTATTAAGAATAACAGGGACTCCAATCCTCTTTTACAACAATAATTTGTACAATCACACTTATAATTCCTTTAGCGCTCCAACCCTAGATGAAGACTCCAATCTTTAATTTCAAACAGGGCTCCAACATGTACTATACCAAGCTCCAACTTGGTCTACTTGAGGACTCCAATCCTCTCAACAAATTTAGGCTTTGACACAAGGCTCCAACCTTGTGTGAGGACTCCAATCCTCTGCTTCAATTCTTCAAAATGATTTTAGCACTACTTCAGGACTTCCAGTATCTTCTTCAACAAGTCCTGAAAATAACTCCAAGATTTGCTTCAACGACCGCTTCAACAATATTCAAATCATCAATTGTTGCTTCAAAAGATCTTCAACATCCTCTCCAATTATGCTCCAAAGATGAAGGTCAACTATTGCAAGGCTTCATGGTGTTGGAAATGTAACTATTTTCAGTCTTCATAATTGTTGTTGTACTCATTTCAATATGTATCTTATGTAACAAACAAAAGAAGAAAAGAAAAAGTAAGTATTTAAAGCACGGGTTTCATGCTCAGTATTGATGGTCTTCTAGTTAAAAGCATGTTCTTCATGCTTTTACAGTTTGTTAGGTTATTAGATACATTGTAATGAGTCAAGAGAGTCAACATCATGGCAAAATGTATCTTGTAATTTATTTTGAGTCTAGAAAGCCCTAGAAGCCTACTAGCCCAAGTCGGCCCTTGCAGATACAAGTCAGCCTAAAGAGGGGTATTTGACCCTCACTTAGAAGTATGAATAGGAGGAGTTCGACCATATTCACTTACTCATTCGATCTGCAATAGAAGAGTTCAATCTGAAGTGCAAAGTTGAAGAAGGATAAGAAAATTAAGAAGAAAGTAAGCAGCAGATGTAAGAAGCAAAAATCAAAGTTTTGCCCTAGTTCTCCCTCACATGTGTGAAGTAGCAGTGTAATTGCAGGGGTCGAAGTTCTAAAGCTGTGTAGCTAGAGGTCCAAAATTTTGTCAATGGGAGGCCGAAATTCTGAGTTTAGTGCAATTTTGGAAGGGCTTGTCTCTGGGTGTTTGATTTAGCTTTAACTTAATTGGAAGGTCATCTTGGAGCGTTGACTTGGTGCTAGGAGGAGGCTTTGATCTAGGTTTTGGATTTTGGTTGTCTCATTTGAAGCAAATTCTATAAGAAGAAAAGAGTTTTTCGGGTTTTCCCCTTGGAGGAGTTTTGCCCTAGCTTATAGCCTAGTATTTATGTCCATTGTCTTTACTGTTTTTTGCTCTAGATATTTGTTTGATGAAGAAGATCTAATAAAGAAACACAAGAAGACAAATAAAATTCACAAACAAGTATTAAGGTTAAAGGAAAATCTAAAGTAATAAGTTGCCCTATTGCATTTTCCAACATGGTATCAGAGCTAAGGTGAATAAGAAGGTAGCTGGAAGGTGTTGAAAAATGTGTAACTAGGTTTGGTCTTCATAAATATGAAATGTACTTTTGATTCTTGTATTTTTTAAAATGAAAGAAAAATTATTATTGTTATTTTTAAAGCATGTGTTTCATGCTCAAGGTCTTTTATTTTAGAGGTCAGGCACCCATTTAGTGTTTCTAAGGTTTGTCCTAGATCAAGAAGTCAAAAGAGTCATTGTAATAAGTTGAAGACCCCATCGGGCACATTGTATCTTGTGAAGAAAATTATTTTTGTATTTAAAGTGTCAAAATACCGTTCAAGACCAAGTTGGCCTAGCAACTAAGAAGTCGATCTATTTTGAGGAGCCACGTCCACCTTGAGAAGCCTATATAAAGGAGGGAACTCGACCTCCTTAAGACACATTCACTTCTCATCTCATCTAAGCGAAGGAGAAGCACAAGAAGGCTAGCGAAGAAGAAGAATGACGAACAAAAGAAGTTTCTGGGTTGATTCTCTCTCACACGTGTGAAGAAGGAAAGCTAGGGTTTGTTGCTTCAAGGTCGAAATTCTCTATCTGCTAGAAAAGGATCAAAATTGTTGGAAGAAGGGCCTATTAGGTTACCTACTAGCCCTAGACAAGGAAGCAAGTCAAGCGAAGTTGTTGGGAGGCCTTGGAAGGCTAATTTCGCTCACATGTGTGGATGTAGTAGTAGTTGCAGCGGGCTAAAAATTTCAGACCGGTAATAGAGGCCAAAATTTTGAAGCTGGGGATCGAAGTTGTGATGCTGAAAGAGATTTCACTGGGTTTGACTTGGAAAAACAAGGCACATCCCCAGAAGAGGTCAGACTTGGACTTGAAAGGGTATTGGTCTTGGTCTAGAGGTTTTGGAATTTGTCAATTGAAGAATATATAAGAAGAGAAGAGATTTACCGGTTTTCCTCTTAGGTGGAGAGGTTTTGGCCCTGGCTTGCAGCCTATATCCTGTGTTCTTAAAGAATCTATAAGAAAAGAAGAGATTTACCGATTTTCCTCTCAAGTGGAGAGGTTTTGGCCCTGGCTTGTAGCCTATATCATGTGTTCTTGTGTACTATTGTTCCTCTTGTTTTGGTAGTCGTTTGATGATAAATGAAATAATACTAAGAGAAGAAACTAATAAGTAAGAAAAAAGTAAAAATACATCACAAGTAGTTATCATAGATAGAGAAATCATCCTAACTACCACCCTACAGATTTTTCAACATGGTATAAGAGCTAAGGTTGGCTAAGGGCATAATGAAGATCTCTACTACATTGCAGAAGTCGCTAAAGAAGTGTACAAAGGTGGCACGTCATCTCAAGAAGGGCATCAAAGAAGTATGGGATCTCTTATTTTCTCCTAAGAAGTAAGTGACCAAGACATCTACAAAGGATGAAGGACTATTCTCAGCACTCATTGGCACATTTCAAGATGAAAATATTTGGGTGATTGACAATGGAGTGTCAAGACATATCACTGGTCAACACAAGCAACTAAAGACATTATCAAAAGGAAAGTCCTCTTACTCCGTAGAACTTGGTGACAATAAAAGCTACCCTATGAGAGGAATTGGATCAACTTCGCTGGAGCTGGAGAATGGAGGAAATATTCACTCAATAAAATCCTATTTGTTCCAAGTTTGCACAAGAATTTACTTTCAATTTCATGTCTAGAAGATAAGGCTAATAGAATTGCTTTTATAGATGGAAAGGTTGTAGTATGGGGTAAAAACTCAAGCATAGAAGATGCAAGGATGATTGGGATCCGTGAAGGAAGACTTTACAGATTCACATTGAAGTTAACCAATGTGAAAGTTTGGCATAGCAGATTTGATCATCTTCACTACAAAATCTTACCAACCCTAAATTCAATAGTGAATGGCATCCCCGAACTAAAAGAAGATCAAGGAGTATGCAAGGGATGTGCATTGGGTAAAAACATCAAGAGACCATAGCAGTGCTTCAAGGCCAAAAGAATTTTGGATCTCATTCATTCCGATGTTTGTGGTCCTATGAATCGAAAGTCTCTTGGAGGTCATCTATACTATGTAACATTCATTGATGACCATTCAAGGAAAACTTGGGTTTATTTAATGAAATCCAAGGATGAAGTATTCATCAAATTTCAAGAATCCAAAGTTGAAGTAGAGAAGCTTACAAAAAGGACAATCAAGATTTTAAGGTATAATAATGGAGGAGAATACACATCAAAGGAAATTATAGCCTTCTGTAAGGACTCTAGGATTATGAGGGAGTTGATAGTCCCATATAATCCCGAACAAAATGGAGTTGCAGAACAAAAGAATCGGTCCATTGAAGAAAGTGTAAAAGCTATGCTACATGATCAAGATTTGTCGAAATTTCTATGGGGTGAAGCTATGAAGATAGTTGTATACATACAAAATCGAAGTCCTTACAGGTCACTAGATAACATGACTCCCAAAGAAGCATTCACTGGGAAGAAACCAAGCGTGGACCATCTCTAAATTTTTGGTTGTCCTATCTATATTCATATACCAAAGGACAAAAGGAAGAAGTTGGATCCTTCAGGCATGAAGGGAACATTTGTTGGCTACAATAATTCTTCTAAGGCCTATAGGATCTACATAAAGGAAGGACATCAAATAGAAGTTAGTCGAGATGTGATATTTGACGAAAGTATTGCATTCAAGAAATCAAAGGATCTCCCTATGGACTCTGATGATGAAGAACTTCCTATATTTGAAGAGGAAGGTCCTAGGGAGGAAGAAGAATCAACCATGAAGACGAAGATCCCACTAAACCCATTCTATCTGTGATAATCCCCGAGACTAGAAAGATACCTAACTAGTTAAAATCTACTCTACTAGATGCAGAAGGACATGGAGAGGCTAAAGGCACATTTAGAGAAAGCAAGAAGCCTAAAAGATATTCTTGGTATGCAACATTTATGACAAAACTAATGAAGCAGAACCATCCACTTTTGAAGAAGTTGTCAATCATCAAGAATGGAAAGATGTCATGAATGAAGAATATCAATCGATAATGGAAAATGGAGTATGGGAGATCGTGTCTAGGCCTAAAGACAAGTTTGTGGTGACTTCCAAGTGGCTTTACAAAATTAAACATGCAGCAGATGGAAGTATTGACAAATATAAGGCAAGATTTGTGGCTAGGGACTTCTCTCAACAAGAAGGCATAGATTATGAAGAGACTTTTGCTCCAACAGCAAGGTATACAATATACACTCACTAGTCTCTTTGGCAGCATTGATGGGATGGTATGTACATCAAATAGATGTCAAGACAACATTCCTAAATGTCACAATTGATGAAGAAGTCTATATAGAGCAACCCTTGGGATTTGAAGTCAAAGATAGAGAGGCTTATGTTTACGCGTTGAAGAAGGCATTATATGGCCTTAAGCAAGCACCAAGGGAATGGTGTGCAAGGATGGATGCATACCTATAAAGATTGGGCTTCACAAAGAGTTACGTTGATCTAAATATCTATATCAAGGTCGTGAAGGAAAAGCATGTAATCATTCTTCTATCTGTGGATGATCTTCTCTTGACAGGTGTAGGAGGTCGAATCCAAGAATGCAAGAAGAAACTAGCAGCAGAATTCAATATGAAGGATCTTGGGTTGATGCACTACTATTTGGGATTGGAAGTTTGGCAGGGGCCTAATGAGATCTATCTAGATCAAGGGAAGTATGTGATCGAGATGTTGAAGAGGTTTGACATGATCGATTGCAAACCAATGACAACCCCCATGATCACAAACTTGAAAAGGCTAAAGAGTCACAAATCAAGCCCAATGGATCCGACTAGGTATAGACAATTGATTGGCTCGCTAATGTACTTCGTGAATACTCGACCAGACATATGTTTTGCAATGAATGTTCTCAGTGAATTCCAAGTTGAGCCGAAGCATGATCATTGGATAGCAGCCAAGCACATTTTAAGATATTTGCAAGGAACAATCCACTATTGCCTTAAATATGATAGGAGGAATGATGTCCACTTGATTGGATATACATATTCCAACTGGGGAGACAGTGAGCAAAATAGAAGGAGCACTACAAGAGGATGCTTTAGTTTGGGATCCTCCACGGTCTCATGGATGAGCAAAAAGCAAGATTCAATTGCTTTGAGTAGTGGCAAGGCTGAATATATTGCAGCCTGTGAAGTAGGTAGAGAAGTTGTCTGGTTGAGGAAGTTGTTGTCCGACTTGTTTGAAGGACCAATGGACACTACAGTGATACATTGTGATAACACGAGTTGTATAAGATTTTTGAAGACCCAGTGCTTCATGGAAAGCCAAAGCATATAAACAACAAGTATCACTACATTCGAAAGCTAGTATAGGATGGCATGTTGTAGCTACGGTATATCTCCACCGATGAGCAGGTAGCTGACATATTGACAAAATCTCTTCCTAACAAGAAGATTGTGTATTTGAGAGACAAGCTTGGTCTGGTTGATATATCCTCCCTAGTTGAGAGGGAGAGATAGGCACATATTCTTGTCTTCACTTGGGAAGAAAGAATGGAGGATTGGGTAAACATTTGGCATCTGATACTTTTTGAGGATGAGGTAGGGCATCCAAGATAAGAGTAGTCGAGGATTGATATTCTTTGAGGACCAGCTATCCTAGATAAGAATAGTACAAGAAAGACATCCTTTGTGAACACTCGAGTGGGGTATGTCCCTTTGAGAGACAATGATGATGGTGTCTATAAATCATTGGTCTCGCCAACATTGTGCTTTGATCTTGTGGAGAGATAAGAGCTGTTAGTCAAGGCCTCGATGTGTGACAATGTTGGTTGCTATGATGCTAAACAGATGGGTTACCAAGCCGACTTTTCTTATTAGATCTCTTCAGATTGAGAATGTCCATGTACCATTTATGAATACCTCCCTAGTTAAGAGAGAGTGTTGAAAAATATGTAACTAGGTTCAGTCTTCATAAATATGAAATGTAATTTTGATTCTTGTATTTTGTAAAATGAAAGAAAATTTGTTATTGTTATTTTTGGAGCATGGGTTTCATGCTGAAGGTCTTTTATTTTAGAGATCAAGCACTCATTGGGTGCTTCTAGGGTTTGTCATAGGTCAAGAAGTCAAAAGAGCCATTGTCATAAGTTCAAGGCCCCATTGGACACAATGTAAGTTGTAAAGAAAATTATTTTTGTATTTAAAAGTGTCAAAATACCCTTCAAGACCAAGTCGGCCTGGCAGTTAAGAAGTCGACCTATTTTGAGAAGCCATGTCCACCTTGAGAAGCCTATATAAAGGAGGGAATTCGACCTCCTTAGGACACATTCACTTCTCATCTCATCTAAGAGAAGGAGAAGCACAAGAAGGCTAGCGAAGAAGGAGGACAGAGAAAAGAATTTTATGGGCTAAGTCTCTCTCACATGTGCGAAGAAGGAAATCTAGGGTTTGTTGCTTCAGGGTCGAAATTCTCTATCTGTTGGAAGAGGATCAAAGTTGTTGGAAGAAGCGCCTAATAGGTCACCTACTAGCCCTAGACAAGGAAGCAAGTCAAGCGAGGTTGTTGGGAGGCCTTGGAAGGCTAATTTCACTCACACGTTGTTGAAAAGTGTAACTAGGTTTGGTCTTCATAATGACATATGTAATTGTGATTTTATGTAATTGATGTAAAGAAGAAAAAATAAAATTATTTTTGTAATGCTTGTCTCATGGGTTTCATGAGCAAGGAATTTTATTTTTAGTAATGGCTCCCATTGTGAGCCCTTAGGATTGGTCATAAAGTCAATGAGAGTCAATGTCATGTATGAAAGACCCTTCTTGGGCATGTTACATATTTGCATAAGTCATTAAAAGAGTTAAAAGACCCTCCAAGACAAGCACAAGCATCTCCTAGCAAGTCGGCCCTAAATAGTGATGAAATCTCTCAAATAGACACGTCGGCTCACACTCCACTCATGTCGGCTTATATACATGGGCAAACAACTATAAATAGGGCAATTCATATTTCATTTGGAGCACAGAATTTCGGTGATGAGAGGACTGAAACAAGAAGTGTGAAAGGGTCAAAGAAGATAGTCTTATAGACAGCGAAGGGAAGGGAAGGAAGAGTGAAGTCTCTAGCGTTGTTTTTGGTTTTGTTTTGGGATATTCTACTCCACACATGCGAGAAAAGAGTGTTGTCCACTGCTAGAGAAGTCGAGCTCTTGTTGTGATACTCGTAGGTCATAACAAGGAGAAGATCAAGGTATATTACAAGTCAAGTTACCAAGGAAGAGACCTCCAACTAAAGAGAAGGAAGTCAAAGCATAAGACAAGGTCATATGCATGAGTTAGGGTTTCTGATATAGGGCCAAAAAGATTGCAAGTCTGAAGAGTGTCAAGGAAGCCGAAATTCTGAAGAGAAGCCGAGAAGGAGAAAGTAGCAGAAGGTTGACGATCGTTGACTAAGGATCTCATCAAGGAAGCTTTGTGTCTTGGTCTTGGAGTGGCAAATAGGTCAAGGGTCTTGGTCTTGGTATTCGTCAATTGCAGCCTCTATAAGAAAAAGAATTTGTTCGGATTTTCCTCTCAAGTGGGAGAGATTTTGGCCCTGGATGATAGCTTATATTTTGTGTCTCGTCTCTTTATGGTTTATGAATTGGTAGTTGTTTGATGAAGAATAACACTATACTAACATAAGTAAAAGAAGATCCTAATCTAAGAAGTAAACAACATTCACAAGCAGTTATCAATAGAAGAGAAATCACTTAATATTGATGCCCTAGATTTCTCAACATGGTATCAGAGCTAAGGTGACTAAGTCAAGGAAGGGCATCTTATCAAGGGACACTCAAGGATCAAATCTCGTGGAAGGCATCAAAGCGAAGATCATCTTGAAGTCAAGATCTACAAAGGAAGCATCACAACCCTAGATCGAAGAAGAAATCTACACCAAAAGAAGTCTTGAGATCATTATCAAGAAAAGAAGGCCAAGACCCTACATCTACTCAAGTTGAAGAGATCTACGAATCAAGGTAAGCTTGAATTTTATTCATCCAAGAGAAGCACTTCAAGATCAAGATTATATCATCATCTTAAAGAAAGTAAAAACCCTAGATCAATCAAAGAAGCATTCCTGGGGTCCACTCTCAAATTGAAGTATCTTGAAGACTATTCATCCAAAGGAGGCTAGATCAAAAGAAGTTATCATCAAGGTTCTAAGGTGATCTCTCTCTCATTGAAGCAAGATCCTTAACATTGAAGACATCATCAAGAAGTCATCCTTGATCTCCATCAACAAGATTCCACCATCAAAGGATCCAAAGGGATCTCCCTCTTTGTGGGATCAAGGATCATTATTGAAGAAAACTATCTTCATCAAGGAGAAGTTTTATATTCTCTATATCATCATCAAAATCAAGGAAGCAGCAGGAAGAAGGAGCATCTTATCAAGTAAGTATATTTATGTCCCCATCTAAATCTGTCAAAATGTCTTTTTGCAAGGAAAGCATCAAATTGGTTGGGGCTTCAAACTATCTTGCATGGAAGAAAAGGACAAATCTAAATCTCATTGAAAATGAGATTATGGAACATGTCAACGAATCAATCACTATACCAAGAAAGGAAGATTCTCAAGCTCTTGAAAAATATATGAAAGTGGAAGTTAGGGCTCAAAGGATTCTCATAGAATCCATCAAGGATCCCATCATCCCATATGTATCTAAACTCGAAGCTTCAAAAGAAATCTATGACAAACTGGTAGAGTTGTATTCTGTAAGCATTGTTGGAGAAGTCATCTCATTAAGGCAAGAAGTCTAGAAGTTGAAGATGTCAAGGGAAGATGAAATAGCCTCATACTTTATGAGGATATTTGAAATCAAGGATCAACTTCAAGATCAGGGAGAAGTTATGCCTAATAGAGAAATGACTACAGTTATACTAAATGCACTACCGGAGGAGTGGGGTAACTTTACTTCAAGTATTTATGGGAAGAAAGAAGCTACTCCATTCCAGGATCTATAGTCACTGTGCAAGATTGAAGAATCTAGACTAAAGGCCAAATCTGATGTGGGAGCAGTTGAGCAAAATCAAGCTTATGCTACAATGACAAGAAGAAAGGGAAAATTTGGGAAGTCTGGTTCCTGGAAGAAGAAAAGAGATATGGCTAAGATTCAATGTTATGGGTGTCAAGAATATGGGCACTACAAAAGAGATTGTCCTAAGATCAAGAAGGAAAATAACAAAAGAGGAAGAGAAGAAGCCCATATCAACAAAGAAGTGGACGAAGCTGAAAAGAAGAAGTCCAAGAAAGAGGAAGTAAGAGATCTCTACTATGACTGAGATAATCTTCCTCACCTAAGTTCTTTTCAAAATTCCTAGGTCTTCTATTGTAAGATATGGCTATCATGATTCACTAAGAAAAATGATGGGATGCATCATGGCATCATAAAAGCATTGAAAGCAAGAGCTCGTGACATCATCATAGAAAAGCATGAAAGATAGACAAAGCATGGTAGTCAACTATGGAAGGATATAGCTCATGGAAACCTCATTTGTAACATAAGTGGCACTTATGGAAAAGAAAGAAAAAGGTCATTCAGTAAAAGGCTCATCGTACATCTGTCAAAAGGAAACATCTGTTGGATGGGGATACTCTAGATCCTCAAGATTCTCTGATGGAATCTTCATTGAAAGGTTCATCGATCAAGAGGGGAAGCAAGTATTTCATCAAGAATTCCAAACTTGTGGAATTCATGGGATGATGGTATGATGACATATAAGGTGAAGCAGATCAAGGGATTGAAGCTCTTTCAATCAAGGAAGTTGTTGCAAGAAGACTAGATGACACAAAGAAAAATGAGGTATGTATGATTGCATTCGATATTGTAGAGTCATGTCATATGGTTGTAGGGAACCTCGATCAATGCTCTATCTTGAGTGCATAATCACAAGGAAGGATCTCCTCCTCCGAAGGGATGCAAGAAGGCATGGGTTGATAACAATTGAAGGAATTCTTATTGGAAATTCCTGGGAATGAAATGTGTGAAGAAAGGAAGAGATCATGGGATATGCAACCATGGAAAAGGGCAATCAACATCCAAAGACCAAGAGGCCCGACTAGGATATCTCCATGAAATATATGTAGACTCTGATGAAGTCTGAAAAAGAAAGAGACTCTTACAAATATATTATATATATATTATATAGTATATATTATATATATATTATATATATATATATAATATATCTTCGGGATATGTGTCGATATGTATGCAGAATGTTGATGCAAACTAGAAGATGTCATGATGAAAGACCATCACAAAGGTAATTTTGATTTAAGTGTTCATTTCTTATTTTTGAACAAATATCTAGATGGACTTATGCAAAACTGCCGAGGGAAGATCTATGGATATACTCCACCACTGGCGCCCATGTAGTAGGATGAAAGATACTTAAGGAAACATGGCATGAAGGAAGGTAGCATGGCATGAAGGAAGGCCATATATGAACTGATGGATCACTTTGTAATGATGAAATGACTGACTCATGAATGAAAGTGATGGATGGTCTATGCCCTATGAAGAAGTCGCAAACATGAAGACTCTTGAATAACGAAAAGAAGTTCATGACATCGTGAAGAGGAGTTCTTCAAGCAGATCGTTGTCCCATCATCTCCACCTAAGGAGTTGTTGTAGGTCCCTAATTAAGAGGGAGCCTAGAAACAAGGTTCTTACCTGGAAGAAACTTGGAAGAAAAATTCCTAAGCCAAGAGGGAGCTTAGGTACATTCCTTTCATAGGAATGAGTACATTCATTTATTAGAATAGATATGTTCTCCCTAATTAAAAGGGAGAGATAGACACATCATTCTTGTCTTCACTTGGGAAGACAGAATGGAGGATTGGGTAAACATATGGCATCTGATGCTCTTTGAGGATGAGTTAGGGCATCCAAGACAAGAGTAGTCGTAGAGGACCGATATTCTTTGAGGACTGGGAATCCAAGATAAGAATGGTCTTGGTGGAACACACCCTGAGAACCCGGGTGGGGTATGTTTCCGAGAGAGACAATGATGAGGGTGTCCATTGATCTCGCTAGCATTGTGCTCAGATCTCGTGGAGAGATAGAGTTCTTAGTCAAGGCCTTGCTATGTGACAATGTTGACTAATATGATGCTAAACAGATGGGTTACCAATCCGACTCTTCTAATGAGAATTCTTCAGATTGAGAATGACCAAGTACCATTATGAATACCTCCCTAGTTAAGAGAGAGTGTTAAAAAGTGTAACTAGGTTCGGCCTTCATAATGACATGAGTAATTGTGATTTTATGTATCTTATGGGTTTCATGAGCAAGGAATTTTATTTTTAGTAATGGCTCCCATTGTGAGCCCTTATGATTGGTCATAAAGTCAAAGAGAGTCAATGTCATGTATGAAGGACCCTTATTGGGCATGCTACATATTTCTATAAGTCATTAAAAGAGTCAGAAGACCCTCCAAGACAAGCACAAGCATATCCTAGACAGTCGGCCTTAAATAAAGTGATGAAATCTCTCAAATAGACATGTCAGCTCACACTCCACTCATGTCAGCTTATAGAGATGGGCAAACAACTATAAATAGGGCAGTTCGGATTTCATATGGAGCACAGAATTTCAGTGATGAAGAGAACTAAAACAAGAAGTGCGAAAGGGTCAGAGAAGATAGTCGTATAGCCAGCAAAGAGAAGGGAAGGAAGAGCGAAGTCTCTAGCATTTTTTTGGTTATGTTTTGGGATATTCTACTTCACAAGCGAGGAAAGAGTGTTGTCCACTGCTAAAGAAGTCGAGCTCTTGTTGTGATACTCGTAGGTCATAACAAGGAGAAGATCAAGGTATATTACAAGTCGAGTTACCAGGGAAGAGACCTCCAACTAAAGCAAAGGAAATCAAGCATAAGAGAAGGTCATATGCATGAATTAGGTTTTCTGATATAGGGCCGAAAAGATTGCAGGTTTGAAGCAGTGTCAAAAAAGTTGAAATTCTGAAGATAAGCCGAGAAGGTGGAAGGAGCATAAGGTTGACTATCGTTGACTAAGGATCGCATCAAGGAAGCTTTGTGTCTTGGTCTTGGAGTGGGAAATAGGTCAAGAGTCTCAGTCTTGGTATTCCTCAATTGAAGTCTCTAGAAGAAGAATTTGTTCGGGTTTTCCTCTCAAGTGGGAGAGGTTTTGGCCCTAGCTGATAGCCTATATTTTTTGTCTCTTGTCTCTTTATGGTTTATGCATTGGTAGTTGTTTGATGAAGAATGACATTATATTAACATAAGTAAAAGATCCTAATCTAAGAAGTAAAAATCATTCACAAGCAATTATCAATAGAAGAGAAATCACTTAATATTCATGCCCTATATTTTTCAACACACGTGTGGATGTAGTAGCAATTGCAAGGGGGCGAAAATTTAATACCTACATTAGAGGCTGAAATTCTTAAGTTGGAGCTCACAGTTTTGTTGCTGGAAGAGATTTGACTCGGTTTGACTTGGAAAAAGAAAGCACATCACTAGGAGAGTTCAGACTTGGTCTTGGAAGGGTATTGGTCTTGGTTTAGAGGTCTTGGAATTCGTCAATTGAAGAGCTATAAAAAGAGAAGAGGGGTAGTTGACCCTCACATAAAAGTATAAATAGGAGTTTGACCTCATTCACTCACGAAGTCCTTTTCTAGTACGTACTTTTGGTTCCTCATGTTTCCTTCTCCAAACTGCTTATCTCTTCTAGAGCACCCACAAGTTTTGCCTTGAGGTCTACTTCAACTACAACTTCAAAATTCTCTTCATCATCATCCTCTTTTACGCAATTGGTGCCTTCATCTACCTTCTTTGACTCTTGATTATCATTATTTTTGTGCTCTAGATCTGGTATAGTTGATGCAAAAGCAGATTCTTCTGTATAAAGCTTTTGTAGCCTTTCCCAAAGACTTTTGGTTGAGCATTGACCTATCTTATCTTTTACTGGATCTGAGAGACTGCTCATAATCGCCTTCATAACTTTTGTATTGAATTTATTTGACTCTTCTGAACTTCCTATAATCACTGATTCCCATACTTCACTGCCAAGGGCCATAAAAAAGAAATCCATTCTTGTGCTCCATAGTACATAATTTGTCCCTCCATAGTACATAATTTGTCCCATCGAAAAAGGGAGCTTTACCAACGTGATTTAAATCTTTAGAAGGCTTGGCGGCTTTCTTCCTTGACTTTTCCATTTGTGTTCTAAGCATCTACCTTCTAGGTTGTGCGCGAAGTTACTTGCTCTGATACCAATTGTTGGAAATACTGAAAGGGGGGGTGAATCAATGCTTCTTTTACAATTGTTATCTTATACCACTTGGTAAAACCAAATAACAAGATGCACAACAAAAGAATAATTGTATTAACAAGAATAACGAGGACTCCAATCCTCTTTTACAACAATAATTTGTACAACCACAATTTAATTCCTTCAGGGTTACAACCCTAGATAAAGACTCCAACCTTCAATTTCAAACTAGGCTCCAACCTGTACTATACCAAGCTTCAACTTGGTCTACTTGAGGACTCAAATCCTCTCAATAAATTCAAGGTCCAACACAAGGCACCAACCTTGTGTGAGGACTCCAACCCTCTGCTTCAGTTCTTCAAAATGATTTTAGCACTGCTTCAAGACTTCCAATATCTTCTTCAACAAGTCTTGAAAATAACTCCAAGATTTGCTTCAACTACTTCAACAATATTTCAAATCTTTAATTGTTGCTTCCAAGGATCTTCAACATCCTGTCCAAAACTGCTCCAAAGATGAAGGTCAACTCTTGCAAGGCTTCATGGTTCATAGAAAGTATCTCCAAGGCTCTTCATGACTTTACAAAAAAATACAAAAAAATCTTCAATGGTTGCTACAACAAAGTTGCTCCGAATATGTTCTCAACGAGTTAGAATATTCTGCCATGTTGTCTCAAGAAGTCTTCAAGAATGCTTCAACAAAAGTTGCCCCAAGGAATGTTTTCAACAGTCTTTAGCAAAAGTTTAAAATATGCTTCCAAGGCTTAAAGATGTTCCAATTATTGTCCTAAACTTCAACTCTAGAACGAATCCCAACCTCTGCTATAGTTGCAATAAGATTCACATAAAAAATCTGCTCCAATCAATATTTCAGACAACTCCAATGACTACCTTGGAAATCAGCTTTAAGCCTTAAGGAAGTTACAAGATCTGCTTTCAAAAGGTCTTCAAGATGCTCCAAACAAAACTTGAACAATGCTTCAAAAACTGCTCTCAATTGCAACAGCTCCTCAATGAATGTCCCAACAAGTCAGCAGGTGTTCAAAGAATGCTTTCAACAGCTCTCAATACAGATGCTTACTAATTGATCCAATTTTACTTCACAAGTATTGCTACAGGATTGCCTTCAAAGACTGCCCCGTGGATGGAGCAAGACTGCCCAAGCTAGGCCAATTTCAAGTTTGAACAGTCAGTAAATCACAAGTCTAAATGCCTCAAGGTCGAGGCTCTGTTCTGTGATGTTACAGGGTTGATCCAAGCAGGTACAGGTGGGTCCAAGCTGCTAAAGGTGGGTATGAGATATGCAACAAATGCTACAAATCCAAATCTGAAAAATACAGAATTTTCTATTCCAAAAAAACCACAAAAACCAAGAAATCCTCTGCTCAAAAGCTCGCCCTTTAGCTCCTTAACTTCTTTGAATTGTGAATCCCATCCTCGGATGCAAGTTGCTTCTTATCATCTTGGACGAGTTCAATGGATGCAATGAAAAAGTCCAACTTATATTTATACTTGTTTTCCCATGTCTCTTGGAGGAAACGACATGACCATTTAGCCAACCTAACCAGGTTTATAAATTTTAATAAAAAATTGCAAAGACAATGGATCCTCCAAATCCTCTTTTTGTTTCTTGTGTAGCAATACTTCTACTAATATTATCCTTTATCAACATCTGATTATTCCAGGACAACATTCTTCAAAGGACTGTAGGACATTGATATTGGTCCTTGATCCATTTATATGGATCCAGATCTTCTTTTTATTGGTATAAGTAGAAAGTTTTTTTTGAAGTGTAAATCCATAAGCCCATTGAGAACAATTTCTTCTTATTGGTATAAGTTGAACGTTTTTTTTAAAGTGTAAATCCATAATCCCATTGAGAACAATTTTTGATGTAGTATAGGCTACCCTTATTAACAACAAAGGCAGGTCTTTTCTCTTTTTAACTTGAAAATAATCATCCCATTGTCATGCTCACCACCCTGCCTCTGCTTCACCTTCATATTAGCGTCTATAATGTCGTTTCCAACTTGTATTCTCTGATCTTCCTTGATTTCCCCTTTCTCTGCAATAATCAGATTTGTTTCTGCCACAAACCTGCTTGTGTAGAATTAATGGCACCACAGGAATCCCCCTACGTGTCGACTAAGCTAAATTGCATAGAAAAATCCCATTGTGTTGACAACTGGTAGGAAATTTAATTAACTTTCACTAGGCTATAAATCAATTTCGCGTTAAGTCTTGCATCGAAGTTCATCCTTCACCAAGAGTTGTTCACTAGAATATTGCAAAATGGATTCTAAGGCATACCCAAAGGAATGCCTTAAGTTCAATCACTTCCCATATATCCATTGAATGGTCCAGCTCAACAGTACATGGACAGCACATGCTATATTTTGCAGGTTTCTAACTCTATTTTTAGCAGGTTTTCCCCATGCATTGGATTGACATTCGCATTTTTGGAGGATCTGTGGCAGGTTGATGACAATCAAATGGGCACTTTCAAAATACTAATTTGGCTATTTACCACAATTTCTATTTTTAGAAACATGATCCTTTTTCAGCAGCAACCAACTTTGGTGACAGGTTTTGTAAGAAGTATTATTTTCAACATCCATGTGAATTCACTGCTCAAGGAGAATTCATGGGTGTATTCTAGGTTTATATTCTAGCAATCAAATAATAGCATGTTAAACATCAGCAAATTATAGAGTATTAATTCCAACAACAATTTCAGGGAAGGGTTTTGGAAATATACAGAATTTTAGCATGGGATAGAGAAAGTTAGCAGAGTCATTTTGGAGAAATGATTAAATAATGATTTAAATGCATGGACCTTTATTATTTCCAGATGAGATGGTATCAAGCCCAAAAAGGAACTAATAAGCCCTTGTCCTATATTAGTATAAGGCCAAAACCCGAGCTGACTTATTGTCCATGTCAAGATTTCCTTGAATCAAGATTCCTATGCTAATTTGGTTGTTAGAAAATCCCTTGCATCTTGAAATTCACAAGGAGAAAAGTGCTCATAAAGGTACCTCAACCTGTCCAGAATATAAATGTGCATTTGCTGAGAATGCCTCATAGTGATAAGCATGCAGCTTTAGCAACAAATAACTTGCTACATATTAAAACCCAATTTTACATGTTGCCATATTAGTATATACATTATCAAGCAAGGCCTGCTCTGGTTGCAGGATTAGTTTGGTAAAAGGTTGCAAATGATTTGGATAGATGGTCTTATTTCCCCTTGAAACATTCACTTCAATGGAGTAATCACTGCAAAACTATTTAATTGGCAGGGAATGGTCACAAATGAAAATAGTCGGACAAGAATGAAGCAAAGCTTATTGTCATCTGAGTTTGGGATGCCAAGAGATTGAGTTTGGAATGTGAGTTTGTGTAAAGGTGTAGTATACTAGGGTAATTTTCTACCTTGGGTTTCTTAAAACCCCTTTCTATTTAGAGGAAAAAACACAGATTTGTCCCAGAGCAAATATATCCTTCAAAAATTCATATTATTCTTCTAACAACCTAGGCATCCATATAATTCAACAATGCACAGCCTTTAATAAATAATTCTGATATGACCAAACAATATAGTGCAAATTTAACCATTCAATAATTCAGCCATACAATCATAAATTGGATCCAACCATTCAGATCAATTCCACCAATTCCAATGTAATTCCAAACAAATGTAATACAAAGTTTGATAGAGCTTGACTTCTAAATGCAGTGCCCTATTAAATGACAACCGGACTGCCCTAGTAAACTAATTTGTGCTTATGTGATTTTGGTCAAAGATGCTTCAGGATGTAACCATCAACCTATTACCTGTAACTGTCCACAATGGTTTCTTAACTCAGAAAAGGGACGCAAGATTCTCAGGTGGGTAGTGAGATATAAGGATAATCAACCTCTGGTCTTAGTTCAGAACTTTTACACAAAAACTTCAGCACTCTGTGAGGGTTGATCGGGCTTGATGGTCCTCGCTTCTCAGTGGTATAACTTTGCTAGATTTACCCACAATCTCAGCCATGGAATTCGACCAGAATAATTTGTTCCTTCCCTACACTAAGGTGACTTCGCATAGATTAAACTCATAGAAAACATTGATCTGACCAGGAGTATGCCCCAAGATACTTCGTTAATCTGCCACAAAGCCTCGTGTTGGCTTGCCCAAGGTGATTTCATGCATTCCCAATCACTATTGGCCTCAGGTTCCCAATCACTATTGGCTCTAGGTACCACTACGACAACCTCAGGGATGAAACCCGCAAGAATCACAAACTCACACGAATTCGTTTCGCTTCCAAATTTTTCCTCTATTCTGCCTTAATTAACCTGTCTTAGCTTCAGAAATTTTCCTTAGCCCATGGTCGTAGAAACCCCTTATTACAGACCTCCAAAAATGATTGTGTCCCACTTCAGAAGTTTAGGAATATGTTCCTATTGTTTTTCAGACAGACTCGTAGGGGTGCAAAATTAGGTCAATTTGCCTCAGGATTCCCACAGGGTCTCACTACTTCCTCGGATGTATGATTTCCTGTGGCCAGAACAAGAAACAAAGACCAAAAAGTAGAAAGATTTCGCTGCCTCCTCATATAGATGATTTATGTGCCAGAACAAGGGAGTGTGACTAGTCCAAAAGAGAAAAATGAGGTCTTAAACCCTCATAGCTTCAAGCTCAACAAAACAGAGATGAAATAAATCAATCCAAGTTTTGCCTCAAATGCTTCTAAGCCTCTTGTATTTATAGATTTCCATGAGGGGGAGTTTTCTCTTTAATGAATTGAGTGATGTTTACACCAAACCTCAACTTTGGGCTTTTTTGCCCCAGCTGCCCCAAAACTTGCCCAACCTTGGGTATTTTGGAGTTGTCCCCTTTTATCGAGAACTATAGCATACGAGGGATCTATAGGCTACTTTATCCCTTTGGTTAATTAATCCCTTGGGGACAGTACAAAAAGATGACAATAACCGGTATATATTGTGGAGAGTAAGGTATGAAAACCACTTCTTCCAACAACAACATGGGACGTATACCAGAACATACAAGATTTAAAGTGGTAGTCGATTAGTTCTCAAGTATGAGTAAGGGAAATGTCGTGAAACACGACAGCCATGCTGTTAAATTTTGTGATATGCGAGGGCATGAACAGGAGAACCTCTTAAAATCTTCCCTTCCTAACTGCTATGAAATGTTATATGTGATGCATGCACTGGTAGGCATATTGGAAATTATGTAATGTGTATGTATACAGTTTAAGTGTACTTGGAGCATGTGTGTGATGTGCATGCGAACTGATAGGGATATGCTACGGTATAGGTAATCTATCTAACATGAGGATTAATCATAGTTGTTTTTCTGATGATGTGGCTACCCAAGACCATCAACACACAAAGAATAGGGAAAGAAAGAAGGCAAGATGAATGGCTCAAGGGCTCGGAGGGTACCTAGATGCCCAAGAAGAGTAGCAAGAAATCCTGGAGCCATGAAATCTAGGAACATCTTTGTCTGGCAATAAGTCATCCTGGAGGTTGTGGCACGAGACCCAAGGGATTCTTGGGTGCAGAAAACGGGTGCACCACTTGGACGCTGGTTGATGGGGGGCGTGAATCCATAGGTTGGAGGTCGTCGGGTTTGATGCCTTGGCCAGTTGAGAGCACTGGGAACAGGAAAAATACTTATATAGATAAGTATTTGGCTTCCTTCTCTTTTGTTATGAATATATGTGCTTCAATTATGAATTGAAATTCTTATGGATATATTGCTTGTTGTATAGACATGATTATAACATGCATGTTTATTTGTTGAATGTTGTAGGTGTATAATGAACAACAAAGACCTTAGGTGCAACTCAAGGAAGTCAAAGGAATACTATGGGGCATAAAGAGAATTAAATTGTGGATGCAGTGAAGACCAGTAACCTGGTAGTATGTGTTTATTCCTAAAGACAAAGGAACACCAGGGATGGTGTTATTCTAAAGGGGAGAGGAATGTAGCACCCCTAGTTACACCCTTGAATGATTAATGTAATAACCATGTATAATATGCGTTGGTTGGTGAACCTAAGACTCTTGAGGCTGGTATGCCTCTGTGTGTATGTACATGTTAGGCCAAAGGGCCAAGTTATGAATATGATTAAGGTCGGTGTGCCTATGTAATGGGTCTGAGGACCATGATTATTAGGTTGGTGAGCCAAGACATAATTAATTAGGCTAGTGAGGCAAGAGTTGTTTTTGGGGCAGTACGCCCGTGTGTATGTGTGTCTATGTGTTGGGGACAGTGTGGTCGCGTGTATGTGCTTCGCTGAAAAGTGTAGTGAGTGGAAGGTCTTCTCTAGCTCGTGCCTTAGCCAAAAAGACCCATGACTTGTCTTTCCTTTTACCATGGAGCGAGTTCATGGAGATGGTGAGTTTATTTCTAGTTTGTGGGAATAATGCTCACAAGTTCATGCGTAGTGTTGGGGGATCAGTTAAGTGGATCCTTTTCAGTTTGACTAGGCAATCGAGTGGCAATTTGCTATTTATTGTTATTCTATGTTGTTACAATTACTGTAGCCCAATTCTTATCTTCAATTAGCAATCTTTAAACAAAATTCCAATTCTTCCAATTATCAAGAGCAATTGCAGATAGAACAGTAAATACAATAGGCAATAAACAATCAAGAGCAATAACAAGAGACACAAGTGTTAATTTGGAAGCTCAATGACAAATTCCAACCATGGGACTAGATTCCTCTTTTCGAGAGGACCAATTTTGACTATTGAGGCACTAAATTTGGCCAAGGGAAAGTGTACTTTTGAAGAAAAGCCCACACATGCACATTTGATCAAGTCGGCCCTAAATCAAATTGAACACCCTTGGAAGCCTATAAATACAAGTGACCTCAAGCTCATTTGGACATCACCAAGCATCTTCTTCTTCTCTTCTTCATTGATTGGTTCGCATAGGTCTGCGACTGGGTTGAGGAAATTGGTTCGTACTAGTTCGAGATTGCAGGGTTTGAAGCTCGCACGTGTGTTAGGGTTTTGGTTTACAACATCAAGCTTGTCATAGGCAATTTTGGACTATAACCACAAGCAATCAGCCTCAAAAGTACAGATGGAAGCTCTCAACGCACACATACCTCTTCCTCCATGCAATTGGGCTCTCGGGTTACAAATTGTTAGTTTACCGCAAACAAGGAAAGTTGTCTCTGATATGGATTGACGTTGGGAACATATTTCTGAATGTTGTTGGGTTAACTTTGATGGAGGATTTTCTATTGCCTCATTGTACTCTCTTCTAAACATTTTATGACAATCTAATAGAAGAATAATTTCAAAGGGTTTTCCGCGTAGTGGGTTTTTCCCTGATCGTTCACCAAATCTAGTGTCTCTTGTTGATGTGTAGATTGTCTCCTATTGTCATTTATATTTACTATTCTATCTTCAAGGGAAAGGTTGCCTTCAAGGGATGAGGGTTGCCTTCATTAAGGGAAAGGTTCTTGCTTGGCATGTTGGAACTTCTAAGGGAGATGCCTTTACATTGGGATCAAGATTTTAAGGACTCTATAGAGTCATTGGCAGACCTCTTCTAGCATTGGTCCATGATACTAATCATCTAAGCGAACTATGGCACCGAACATTGGCCCATCTACATTATGATGCTCTTCCAAAATTGAAGAAATTGGTCTCTAATATTCCTGATGTTCAAGTCCAACATGATGGAGTATGACCAAGTTGTGCCAGTGGAAAGAAGACAAGGGGACCATTCCCCTCTAGCAATAATAAGACAAGTGGCATCCTCCAACCCATTCATTCCAACATATGTGGTCTAATGCCCATACATTCTATTGGCGTCCATCTCTACTACATTACCTTCATTGATGACTTCTCAGAAAAGACATGGATATATTATTTGAAGCACAAGGATGAAGCCTTCAAAATGTTCAAAGAGTTCAAAGCTTTGGTCCAAAATCAAACAGGGAAGAAAATTAAGATCTTCAAGTCCGACAATGGTGGAGAGTACATTTCGAATGAGTTCATCCACTTTTGCAAGAAAGAAGGTATCAAGAAAGAGACAATTGTGCCCAATAATCACGAATAAAATGGAGTGGTTGAAAGAAAGAACGGCTCTATTGTAGAAGTCATTCATGCCATGCTCCATGATCAAAAGTTGTTGAAGTTCCTTTGAGGAGAATCAACAAATTCCGCCATATATGTTCAAAACAGGGTGCCTCATCAAGCATTAGACAACAAGACTCCCGAAGAAGTGTTCACACGTGTCAATCCTGATGTTGGCCATCTTTGTATCTTTGGTTGCCCCGTATATTTCCATGTGCTGAAGTACAAAAGAAACAAGTTGGAAGCCACGAGAAGAAAAAGTATGTTTGTTGGATATTGTGAAAATTCTAAAGCATTTCGAATATATATTCCTGGTCAAAGGAAGGTCGAAATTAGCGGGGATGTAACATTCGATGAAGATGTTGCCCTTGGGAAAGCAAGGGATCTTCCTCTGCCTCCTCCTCCTAAGAAGAAGAATTATGATATGGATATTTTAGATTGTCCTTTTGTGCCTGAATCCAAGAGAGATATTGTTGATGATCCCATGGAACCCATGGACCACTTAGATCCTCCTCCATGTGATCCTCCTACCAGGAAGAGGCCACTTTGGCTTCATGACTCAATACAGGATGACGAGAGATGCGTTCTCGTCCGAAGATCATTTAGAGAAAGCAAGAAGCCCTGCCAATACCAGGGATATGTTGTAGCTATGACTACTATGATTTAAGTCGAACCACCCACATTTGAAGAAGTTGTGAAGAAACAAGTTTGGAAGGATGGTCGAAGGATATGAGTCAATTATGAAAAATGATGTATGGAATGTTGTGTTGGGACCGAAGGGGAAATTTGTGGTAATTTCAAAGTGATTATTCAAGATCAAGCATGGAGTCGATGGTAGCATTGAGAAATATAAAGCAAGGTTCGTGACCCGAGGATTCTCCCAAAAAGACGGAGAAGATTATGATGATATATTTGCCCCTGTGGCTTGCTATACAACCATTCGTTCGATAGTTGCTCTTGCCGCAAGTCAAGGATGGACCCTTCATCTGATGGACATGAACACAACATTTGTTCATGGCATGCTACAAGAAGAAGTTTATGTTGAGCAGCCACAAGGATTTGAAATAGAGGACCAAAAGACACATGTTTGCAAGTTAAAAAAGGCATTGTATGGTTTGAAGCAAGCCCCCAAAGCATGGTACGCCCACATAGAAAGTTATTGGGTAGCCTAAGGTAGTCCAAGGCATGTCGTTGATTTTGGTTTTATATGTTGACGATCTATTCTTAACAGGTAGTGAACCCCTGATGATCGAGTGTAAGAGGGAGTTAGCATCTGAATTCAAGATGAAGGACCTTGGACTCATGCACTACTTTCTAGGCCTTGTGGTGTGGCAAAGGCCTGGTGAGATTTACATTTCACAAGGAAAATATGTTGTGAAGTTATTGGAGAAATTTGGAATGACAAAATGCAAGTCCCTGCCCACTCTAATGGAAATGAATTTCAAGAAGTTATGTGGAAAAGCTGCAGGACCCGATTTGGCAAATCCATCCGAGTATAGACAATTGATTGGGGCTCTGATGTTCTTAGTGAAGACTCATACAGACATATGTTATGCAGTAAACACGTTGAGTCAATTCATGATCGAGCCTCTCCATGCACATTGGACTACTGCCAAACACGTTTTGAGATATTTGTATGGGACAATCACGCTTGGTTTGAGATATTCTTCCAGAGATATTCGACTTCATAGATATACCGATGTTGACTAAGAAGGAAATGTTGTTGATAGGAAGAGTACGTTTGGATGTTGTTTTAGCCTTGGATCTGCCATGATATCTTGGATGAGAAGGAAGCAGAAGTCTGTAGCATTGAGTACCACTGAGGCAAAGTACATTGCCGCTAGCATGGCTAGCGGTGAAGCAGTTTGGTTGAGGAAGCTCTTTGGAGAACTATTTGAGCAAGTCCTAGACACTATAGTGATATATTGCGACAACAAGAGTGGGATCTGTCTGGCAGAGAATCTCGTATTTCATGACAAATCCAAGCACATAGAGATTCGATATCATTACATTTGAGACATGGTGCACAGAGGAGCCATTAGACTCCATCATATATCAACAAATGAGCAGATTGCAAATATTCTCACCAAGGCTTTGCCAAAAGGGAAGTTCTTAGTCTTCATAGAGCAGCTCGGACTGATGGATGTGACCCCTCCTGATAAGGGGCATCATTAATCGACGACACTAAGCCGACTCGATATCCCAGACTTCTGCCTCCTCCAAGATACTCTGCATTCTCTCCTTCCAAACGCTGTAATTTGTATGCCCATCCAACCTATCCTCCACCCTCAATCCCAATGACATCCTGCTGTCCTAAAACTGAAAAATAGCACTGCTGTAGTAAAGATAAAACCTGATGTTTATGAAAAATCAGCTTGCTGAAATTTTCTGAGTGAAAAATCAGCAGCTGTAATTTTTCTCTTTTGCTGTCCCAAACTGCCCTTCAGCACTCAAGCTCCGATACCATGTAAAAATTTATGTTTTCCCACCCCGGTTTTCAGTTTCTCCTTATTT
>APFE030447719.1:0-10352 GCA_000404065.3 Pinus taeda
CCAATGGACAAGAAATGAAGCAGCTTACCCTCTATCCTCATGCAACCCCCATGATTAATAGTGATAACTCCATATGGGTAGACTATGAGGACGAAGAAACCCAACCAATATTAACTATTGGGCAAGCTTTGACCTTTAAAGATTCTACCGAAGATGAGCTGATTAGTAGTTTTATTTCTGAACCTTCTTCGGTCAGTTTGGAAACATCAAATCACTTCGCCGCAATCCTAGAACCAGAATCTCAGCAGAATATGAACAATGAAAATTTGTGCCAAACTATGCTAGGTAATCCTTCCAAGAGCACAACAGTTGAAATCGAACCTGGTAAAACACTGAATATAAATCCTGACTTAACGGAAGAGGAAAAACAGAAAGTAATAAAGTTACTCCAAGCAAACAAAGAGGCGTTCGCATGGGACTACACAGACATGAAAGGGGTCTCCCCTGAATTATGTACTCATCGTATATACATTAAGGAGGGATCCCGACCAGTCTGCCAACCCCAGCGAAGAATGAATCCTAACCTCAGGGAAATTGTGAAGGAGGAACTCCAAAAACTCCTAAATGCAGGATTCATATATCCAATATCTGACAGCGAGTGGGTTTCTCCACTCGTAATTGTACCAAAAAAGAATGGGAAATGGCGAGTATGTGTAGATTATAGATCATTAAATAAAGCAACACAAAAGGATCACTTCCCTTTACCTTTTATTGATCAAGTATTGGATAGTTTAGCGGTAAGAAATTATTTTCATTTTTGGATGGGTTTAGTGGTTACAACCAAATCAGGATTGCACCCCAGGATCAGGATAAAACAACATTTACCAGCCCATGGGGAACTTTTTCTTATAAAGTATTACCATTTGGATTGTGTAACGCCCCAGCAACATTTCAGAGAGCAGTGATAGGAATCTTTTCTGATATGCTAAATGATTCATTAGAAGTTTTCATGGACGACTTTACCCCTTATGGAGTGACCTTTGAAGAGGCCCTGCAAAACCTTGAAAAAGTACTCAAGAGGTGTATTGAAGCACACCTCGCTTTGAGTACTGAGAAGTGCCACATGATGATGAACCAGGGCATTGTATTAGGACATTTCATTTCATTTTTGGGAATCCAAGTCGACCCAGCTAAAATTCAGGTAATTCAGAACCTTCCTATCCCGAAAACGCAAACAGAGGTAAGAAGCTTTTTAGGACATGCCGGCTATTACAGAATATTTATTAAAGATTTCTCTAAAATAGCCTCCCCTTTGTTTGTATTATTAATGAAAAATGCTGAATTTAAATGGACTGATAACTGTGAAACTGCATTCAATAAACTTAAGCAGCAGCTGTCCACAGCCCCTATTTTGAGAGGGCCTGATTGGACACTGCCCTTTCATATTTCCTCGGATGCTTCAGACACAGCAATTGGGGCCGTCCTGGGTCAGGAGGAAAATAATCTCCCCTATGCTATTTATTTCATTAGCAAGAATATGACACCAGCTGAATTAAACTACACAGTAACCGAGAAAGAATTTTTAGCAGTCATTCACGCTATTAATAAATTTCAGCATTACATTACTGGCTATACTACCTTTGTGCATACAGACCACTCGGCTATCAAGTACTTAATGAATAAGTCAATTACTAATGCTCGAGTCACCAGGTGGTTACTATTGCTGCAGGAATTTGATATCACAATAGTGGGTAGGCCAGGAAAAGAAAATGTAGTTGCTGATTTTCTTTCTAGGTTAAAAACTAACGAAAATGTGCCAGTAGATGATTCTTTTCCGGATGAGTATCTATTCGCAGTATCTGCTCACTCACCATGGTATGCAGACATTGCTAACTATCTAGTTGCAGGAAAACTACCATCACACCTATCACACAGGGAAAGAAGAAAGATCATCCAGCAAAGTGCTAGGTACAGCTGGATAAGCGGGTGTCTATTCCACACAAGAATAGATTAGGAAATCAGGAGATGCGTTGGGGAAGACGAGATTTATGACATATTGAAAGCTTGTCACGATGGTCCTTGTGGAGGACATTTTGCAGACAAAAGGACAGCTCACAAGGTACTAAGAATGGGATATTACTGGCCATCACTTTTTAAAGATGCAAAAAATATGTGAAGGCCTGTGACAGCTGCCAAAGAATGGGCCAGCCCAACCACAGGGATGAAATGCCACTCAACCCTCAGGTAACTCTCGAACCCTTTGAGAAATGGGCATTAGATTTTGTAGGTTCTATTAACCCTCCATCTAATCAAAGAATTTACATTATAGTATGTACAGACTATATGACTAAATGGGTAGAAGCCAAAGCACTTATTAAAGCTAATGAGGAAGCAGTATTAACTTTCTTATTTGAAGAAATTTTTGTTAGATTTGGTCTACCCAGGGAAATAGTCACTGATGGAGGGCCTCCTTTTAATTCTCACGGTTTTAAAGATATGCTTCAAAAATACCATATTAAACATAAGATGACCACACCTTACCACCCTCAAGCAAATGGACAGGTGGAAAGCACAAACAAGGTCATAGAAGCTATCTTAACAAAAACAATAAAGGAGAACAGAAAGGACTGGTCTCAGCGATTGCCCGAGGCTCTTTGGGCCTACAGAACTACTTGGAGAAATACAATAGGATTTTCACCTTTTGAATTGGTCTTTGGAAAGAATGCTATTTTTCCCGTGGAATTTGAAATCAAGACTCTAAGAACTGCCTTAGCTGTTAACCTAGATTTAAATGATGCACAGACAGTCAGGTTACAGCAGCTGCAGGAGTTGGACGAAAAAAGACTAGATGCCATCCACCAAACAACTATGATACAACAACAAAGAAGCAGGTGGCATGATAGAACCATTAAGAAAAAGCAGTTCCAAAAAGGTGACTGGGCTCTTCTTTATGACTCACGTTTTGAGAACTTTCAAGGGAAGTTGAGAACAAGATGGCTGGGACCATATGAAGTGGACACTGTTTTCCCAAATGGAACAGTTAGATTAGTAACAATTGATGAAAGCAGAACACCACTGTTGGTGAATGGCTACAGACTTCGGTTATATCAGCAGCCGATTTCCAAAGAGGACTTCAAAGCTACTTGTATGGCAATAAAGCAATATTCTTTCCCAGAGGAACTTGCTGTCCCTCAGAACACTTAAATTTCTATTTATTTATGTAGCTATTAGAATTAGACATATTTTTTTTAGTAACTAATAATTTCTGCCAAGGATTGCAATATTATTTTCAGATTTTGCAGATAGAACGTGGGAAGTAGCTGAGAACAAGGATGAAGAAGGAATTATCCCTGTTGCTGCAACACCATTCCCCGTTGCTGCAACACCATCCCTGTTGCTGCAACACCATCTCTGTTGCTGCAACACCATTCCCTGTTGCTGCAACACCATTCCCCGTTGCTGCAACACCATTCCCCATTGCTGCAACACCATCCCTGTTGCTGCAACACCATCCCCGTTGCTGCAACATCATTCCCTGTTGCTGCAACACCATCCCGGTCGCCGCAACACCATTTCCTGTTGACACTACTTCCAATTCTCCGACATAATTCTCTGTGGCTGCAACACCAATCTTGATACACGACAGTGTGTACTGACCCAAAATATCCCTTCCGCACGAAAGAAATCACTTTCCGTAATGATTACAGAACCTCATCGTCACTTCCCCGTCATTATCATATTCCTGTGCTTTTAATATCCGCGATAATGATTATCATCTGACAGTTAACGAGAAAAGACGTTGTGACACAGTGATCCAGAAAGGTAAAGGATAAAGGTACGCACGTTATGAATAAGCATTAAATATTAGATAAGCGGAAAAAGGTGATAGGCACATCAAATGATTACATTCCCCAATCATATCGTTCACACGTAGAAAAGAGGGGGGGGGGTTTACCAAAGCGATTTCATAATAATTAGCCACGCTAACCACCGCCACCCTTAAATTCTCCCGGTTGTATGTAAAAACGATAGCAATTGTGATGTATACTCTGAGTTAGAATCGGCAGCTTGGCCCCGAGTTCTGAGGATTCACTGAAGCAATAGCCATGGGGAGAAGCCTCATCACGCATGAACCAGCCACAACAGCAGTTCTAGAGCTCTTTCCAGAAATTTACCAAATCTTCATGCAAGCGGGATGGATAGAATATTTCAGAAGACTTCCAGATTTCGACGAACAACAGGTCCTGGAATTCACACGCAATCTGACAGAGGGATACTCTGTCGTCCAAGGAATTCAGGTTCCGGTCACAGAAGAATTCATAGCTCAAGTTACAGGACTTCCAACCACTGGGACAAGATGGTTCACTAGAAAACAAGTAATCCTGAACGCGCAACAAGACTTTCTCCGTCCGGGCGAGGAGGTAGAAACCAAGGGTAGAGGCATAGCATTGCGGTCGCTGCCGCCACCATGGCCAAGAATTGCCGAATTCGTCAAGCAATATCTAACCTGCGAAGGTCGATACCAGGTAATCTACCAACACGACTTCGTTCTGCTCAATCACTTAAGAAATGGTCAATTAGTGAATATACCGTATTATTTGTTGGGTTGTCTTAAAAATATGGCACGATATGCTATGAAAGCGAAGAATCCAGTCCTCTCCCTGAAACACCATCGCCTAGTTCAATTGTTGATTAATAGGGCTCTCCCTTTAAACATCCCGCCACCTCCCATTAATCCCCATCCAAGGGAAGAAAGTCCACAGCCTATGCAGAGCAGTCCCCATCAAGAGGAAACCTCTCGTCAAGCTGAGAATATATCTCGGCAAGACCAGGAGCCTCCTCAACAAATGGACAACGCCCCTAAGAAAAGCCCTCCGGAAGAACCCCAGCAGACAGAGCATAACCCCGAACAGCCCCAGCAAATACCTTTGCATGTCACAGAAAAAGAACAAGAAACAGTGGAATTAACTGTGTCTCCCCAGAGAACCAATTCCCCCGCCCCTATACTCAGTATCTCCACTGATGACTCTGAGGATAATGTCCCAATTATGCAGCTCAAACGAAAAAGGCAGCAGCCAAAGGAAACCTTAGTAAAAAGAAAAAGAACGGAGGTTTCAGCCAAAATACCCACCACCCCGACTATCATTTCAGCTACAAGAATCAGCAGAAAAAGAAAAATATCTCAGTTCTCTGCCTTTTTACCTAAATGAAAAATGGCGGTAGATGAATCCCCTGAGCCTTCCAGCCCACCATCCATTCTTTTGAAACCCCGTACGCCGGCCACTTCCCGAAACCCTTCTCCCTCACCCAAAGAGGCTGAGATACAGAGCATTCATAGTTTCGTGGACTCATATCTTAAGGTAGCTGCAACACAAGAACCAGCTGCCGACATCCACAATAATAGCGAGCAAGTGGCTGCAACACAAGAACCAGCCGCTACCCCAGGTGACACACAAGAACCACCTGTGGGAAACATTGACCAAGGTGATATAGCAGAACCTCGGCCTCCACTCGGATCTCCTATCCCACAAGATCAGACTACGATACCAGCCCTGCAAGAAGAAATTAAGTATTTGAAAGCTCAGATTCAGGATTACCAGAAAGAAATAATAAGAATCAGGGAAGCTTATGACGCAGAATTCAGTTTGCACGTATTGGCAAGAGCAGCCTTGGCAGCAGATAGAAGCAAAGATACTGAATATATCTGTACAGTTTGTGGCGAGATATATGCTCAGGCAGGGTATAGATTAGTGAAGGAGCCAATGGAGGAAGCCCCCGAGGCTAAAAATGAAGCAAAGCAGGTTGATGATGATGAGAAACCTGTTGCTACACAAGAACCAACAGGTTTCGAAAGCCCCAGGAATGTGCAGATGGACGAACCTGTTTCAGGAGAATTACAGGATCAGAACCCTGTTGTTACACAAGAACCAACAGGAGTTTCACAGCAAATGCAGGCGGAAGACCCAGCTTCAGAAAAGGTACAGAATGAGAACTTTGTTGTTACATAAGAACCAACAGAGGAAATGCAGAAGAAAAATCCTGTTGTTACACAAGAACCAACAGGTCGTCTGGAAAACATGCAAGATCAAGAACAAGAACTTATTGCTACACAAGAATCAGTAAGTTCCGATGCTACCCAGACTATCATGGAAGAAGATGCAGAATCACCCCGGCTTACCCAGATAACTACAGAGCAAACAACCCCAGAGGAAAATAAGAAAGAAGCTTTCCTGGAAACTGATGCTGGATCATTCCAGCTCACGGAACAGACACTGTTAGTTGATGCCTACATGCAAACAGAACCCCCTACTGTTAAAGACACAGGGGTAGAAACAGAGAGTTTTCTGGAACTTAAACGCATATGGTTGAAAGAATATCATCAATCTCAAGGGAAAGCGTTCGAACAACAGAAAGAAACCTGGCTTAATCATGCCTATAAAAACTGGAACGCACTAGAACAGTGCAAGGCACAGCATAAAGAAATCAAGGAGCTAAAACACAGGATGTCCCTGATGTTTGAACTATGCCAAAGGATGCTTGCAGCAAGGAAGCCCTCCTTCAACTATGCCACATTCTTGAGGGAAAGACTTGCGTTTATTCAGTTGAAGGCTATCAAGGAAGGGAGACCCTATCAAGTGGTCACAGCTGATCAGTTCATGGCTACTTTTGCAAGAGCTCCCAAAAATGACCAGAACCTGCTATGCGAATTATATCTCCACAATGAGGCGGTATCCGAAGAAAGAAATATCAATATGATACCGGTAGTAGGTGATACACAATTAAGAGCCTTCATCTCTTTTCTGGCAAATCAGCTTACCTGGCAAAATGCCTTTGTCTCAGGCTTCCAGAATGAACAAAATTGCCTTTTATGGATTCGAGCTGAACCTCAGAACCCTGCCGCCTTCATTTCACAGCATTTAAAAATGATAGCCAATAATGAAATGAAGGATCATGTTATGAAACTGGGGACAGAGGTCCTAACAGACTGTCAGCAGTACATAAAAACTAAAGCATCATTGGCTATGGAGGCAAATAAACTATTTTGGGATAACTGCCCAGCAGAAAGGAAAGAGTATCATCCATACAACCCATTAAATCTACAGGTGGCATTATCAAGGGTTCCTCGATATGTTGGAAGCATGAAAATCTGTGCAGAAAAATGGATAGGCTATAGGTTTAAGTTCCCACTTTTATGGCTACCAGGTGAGCAGTACAAGGCGAAGTTTGAACTTTCAAACACTGAAGAGACAGCAATGTGGAAACAGTTGAGAACTGTTTATGGTTTCAAAGAACGGTTCGATGATCCCTCCTTCAGCTATTGCCTCAGTAATCTTCATTGCTCGGCCCAATTCTCCGACTCCGACTCAGATTAGGCATTGCATGGGGACATGCAATCTCTTCAGTTGGGGGGGATGTTGGGACTCGCAATTGATTAGTTTTTTACCCTATCTTTTGCCGTATATTTACCCTTTTTGTAGTAATAAGCAAAAGCCTTTAGTTCATAAGGATATATTAACCCCAAGGTATGGAGCGATCTTCCGCAAATCTATATTTAATTGTTTACTTCATATTCGTGAGTATCTTTTCACTTATCTATGGAAATGCTGACTAGAATCGTTAACAACTGTCATAAGCTTGCAGGAGTATAATAAACAGTTGTTGCAACACGAAGAACAGCAACTAAGCAGTTGCTGCAACACGAGAAGCAGCAACAGCACAGCTTCCACAATACCAGCAATTACCCAAAGCAGCTATTTTGTAGCCACGGACAACAGATGGCAGCTATCGAAAAGAGGATAACGTGGCACAATCAAGCGGAAGAATAGAGAACAGCATGGGGAAATAGCGAAGGGAATAGCAATCAGTTATTAACCGTGTACAGCCGAAGCTCCAGAAAAGGATGTATAATCACATGGTTGTAACAGCATTCTAATTTGCTTATTTTTAAACACACAGTGTTAACTGAAAAGCTGTAATATTCTATTGTAGTAGATGTCCCCTCTATAAAGAGGAGACATCTACATGAAACGGGAGTCAGTCGGTCTGTAATCAAGTTTTGAAGAACATCAGCAAGTCTGAGGTTGATTGTACTCAATCCTTTTGGCATATGAATATAAACTGGTTTTGAGCACTTAATCCGTCTCCTTCTTTTCGGGGAATCTTGTGAGAAGGACTGGGCCCACCTTCCTCACAAGATTCACCCATTTGTTTCCTTGTTGATTTCGTAGATGTATGGTAAGTTCTTCTCAGCATTCTGTGTGGATTTAACAGTATTGCCTCTGGCATTCTTTGCTTTACAAGTACTCTGTTTCATTGCTTTTTGAGTTTGTTTCTCACCGGTGAATGAGAGTGCTGTGTGCGTTAGCACTTCTGATAACAGAGGCAGGCGCTGGACGTCCCCATCAGGAGGATAGGGTCCTGGTCCTCTGACAGAAGGACATCCATTATTTCGTTTCTCAGATTTGTAATTCTAATTAGTTGTTTTCATTTTAAGGTACTGTAATGATAGAACATAAGAAGTACGTATGCTACAACTTTTTGATGCTTTTTGGGTTTTAAGTACATACAGTACGCATTGCCTTTGAAATAAAAGGACTTTCCCTGGTCGATAATTAATGTGGCACTTGAATGTTAATTCACAACAATTCAACTAGCCAACACCTGTAGGGGCACAACTCACAGCCATATATCCTGATAACAGTGTGATTCTGGTAGAAGTACCAATCACCTATTTTGTAGCTTTTGGAGAGCTGTAATATTTTTTGCATATCATAAGACAGTCTAGGACAAGGATTTCTCATCAGGAGAGAAGAGACTGGATAGACAAACATGTCAATAAACTCACAGTAAGAGTAAGGAGAGTTGCGGACTTAATGAAAGACTGAGGTCCAAAAAATCACAAACCTCTTTTCTCCTTTAGAGTCCAATTTTATGATGGGAAATTGGAAACTATCTGGCTGATAATATAGGAATAGATGATAGATGTAGGGTGAATATTTGAAGACTCCCTCCCTCTCTAAATTCAAGCGCTGGTCATGGATCTTGTTGGCAATGAATTTAGCATAGTTGTATTTGAGAGCAGGGGGTTGCCCTAGGGTGAATATGGATAATAAGACTAGTGTAGTTTCATCAATATATTCACTTATCTTGAACCCCAGAATGTAAGATATGATATCAACAAGTAATTTACCCACTTCATTGAACCATGCATAGTGAAAAGGAAGTGGCTCAGTGGGCTGATAGTTTGGTTTGATAAATATTTGGGCAATGCAAGCTATCTCTGAACTGGACAATTTGGGGCCCTCATCAAGCAAGAATTTCATAGTAAGAGGAAACAAAAGCTGAGTTGGTTTGAAGTTTAGCATTTTATTTATGGAGTCAAGAGTTACATGAAAGAGGGTAGTTCTAGATGGAGTTTTGACTACCCTTTGGGTTGGTTAATAGTTCTCACAGCAGAGGCGAATTATCTCAGGGAAAACATTGACAGAGGGGAGGTAATAGATGGGTAAATTTGATTTCCATATCCCATAAAAATCATTCTTTCTTAAATAACTATTCCTTAGTTCACAGAATGCTTGGAGATGGTTCCTGTCACCAGCTAAGTCTTGGATTAGATAGTCTTTATCAGCTAATGGCAACCATTCCAATTCCTTGTGAGGTGCATTGAGAGGGGCTATATTGAGGGCTACTAGAGCCTCCATTGTATAACTGTCTATGATTTTGAAATTGGAAATTTTGGGTCTGTGTAAGTGAAATAGGCAAAACAATAGCTCTGTGGATTTTCTCCTGGAAACACAGACCATATTCGACTTCAAAATTAACTTAGTGGGTAGAATTTGTAGAGGAAAACGTAGTTGTTATAGACATTTTTGGGCACTTCAACCCCAATCACAAATGTCCATAAAATGAGGGCTCTTAAGTCCCTAAAAGTGTTCCTTCACTGCCTAAAGGAACAAGGTCAACTGATTACATCATCTCCAAGAAGGTCTCCACTGAAAATTGCTCATAAATGGTCAAAACTGGACCATACTGAAATCTCAATGCAAAGGGTACGATGCATATCACCTTCCCAATGTACATGGTGTGATGCATACTAATTTTCTCCTCTGTAGGGTGCGATGGTCGGGAATGGACAAATGGCAGAAACAAAAATGTGAGGTGGAAGATCATGGAATCTTCCAGAAGCTCCCCTCTGACACTTGCCACTCCATTTTCGACCAAGGATGAGTAAGATATCATCATTCTCCAAGTGGAAGCAGGAAATATCAGAGAGAGGACACTAATCAAGATCCCAAAAGATGACTCACCTCTCTATAATAATCTATATATGGATCCCTCATCACAGAGATCCAGAGGTTGGAATTTTGTATCTTATAGAGAAGTGTTGTTGGTATTCTGGTGTACATTCACAG
>APFE030447736.1:0-14789 GCA_000404065.3 Pinus taeda
CATTTGGGATTCGGAGTTTGATAGTGAGGTTAGATTCTGAACTCGTTGTATTACAGCTTAATAGAGTATACGCCATTAGAAATCCAGTTCTATTAAGATTATTTTTGAGAGTGCATCTCTTGGAACATGAATTTTACTATATTGAATATCAACATATTCCAAGATCTTTAAATACATTAGCAGATGCAATTGCTTCTCAAATGTTAAGTAGACATGTGCAATGATCATACACGTAAATTTAAAAACATTCCATAACATGTTTAACAAGACAAGCTGGTAATAATGATATCATATATATAGGAGTGTGTCAAAATAATACATCGTCCTTGATCATAGGTTGAAAAACACCTTATGATCGGAAAAAATGATAAGTACAAAAAGCAAAAATGTCATATGTGACTAGAATAGGCGATCATCCCATCATTGGTGATGATCTCGATACGAAACCACTGCACGGGCCACCTTACAAAGGAACCTCCTAAAAGGTCCTGGGACTCCAATCACATAACACTAAAGTCGACGAGGGATGTCATCTATACTAGTCTCGGGCATGTCCCCTGTCAAGCACTCTAAATGGCTCTCCAACTCGGCCAAGGTCTCTGCTAATTCGTCCTGTGGGGCTGGAGCCAGTGCAACTGGTTGTTTCCTCTCGTAAGGCCAGAGAGCGGCTGGTTGACGTGGACCCACATCTGCATTTGAAACTTTGGCTACCTATTTCATGCAGAGGTAGATATGCACATCAGAAGACGCGTCCATGAAGATGAAATATTTGACATTCTGAAAGCCTTTCATGATGGATTGTGTGGCAGACATTTGCAGATCACAGTACTGGTCACAAGGTTTTGCAAACAGGTTATTACTAGCCCACAATATTTAAAGATGCTAAGAAGTTTGTGCAAGCCTGTGACAGTTGCCAAAGAGTAGGATGCCCTGGACAGTTCAACAAAATGCCTTTAAACCCACAACTAGTAGTTGAACCATTTGAGCTTTGGGCACTCAATTTTGTTGGTCTAATTAACACATCATCAAATCAGAAAACATATATTCTAGTATCATTAGAATATGTTACCAAATGGATTGAAGCAGAGGCACTTCCAAGAGCTACAGAGGACTCTGTGATTCATTTCCTATTCCAAATATTTGTGCGATATGGCCTCCCAAGGGACATAATCATGGATGGAGGACCATAGTTTGTAGGTAATAAAATCACTGCAACATTAAAAAATTATCACATTCAGCACAAAATTGCCACTCCGTATCACCCATAGGCAAATGGCCAAGTAGAGAGCACGAATAAAGTGATAGAGGCAATATTGACAAAAACCATTGCATCACATAGGTGTGATTGGGCTTCAATATTGCTGGAGGCCTTATGGGCATACCGAACAATGTGGAGAAACACCACTGGTTATTCACCATATTAGCCAATATTTGGAAAAGAACCCATCTTTCCAATAGAGTTCGAAATACAAACATTAAGAATAGCACAGGAGATTGGTTTGGATTTAAATGAGGCCCAGACTAGCAGATTATGGCAAATTAATGAGTTAGATGAAATTAGGCTCTCAGCTCTTCAACACATTACATTAATTCAACAATAGAGAGCAAAATGGCACAACGCCCTGATCAAATAGAAAATCTTCTATGAAGGATATTGGGCACTCTTATATGACTCCAGGTTTTGGAATTTTCTGGGGAAACTTCAGACTCGATGGCTTGGACAGTATGAAATCCAGAAATTGCACAACAATGGCACCATTACTTTGAGTACTATTGACAGATCTGGACATACCTTTAAAGCAAATGGCCACCTGGTGCAATTGTACCATAAACCGCTTACTTGGGAAACCTTTTTACCAACAACTCCAGGAAGACTCTGATATGCAGATTCTTGTTAAGGAAATAATCCTTTCTCGACATTGGTTCACTAAATAATTCCATTGTTTTTAAACTTTGTACATAAGTTTTTCTTTTCTGCTTGTATAAACTACTTTTTGTACATATTTTTTCATTTCTGCATCTTTTACATTTTGTTGTTCCTCTCCAAAGGAACAACATTCTCACCTTTTTGTTGTTCCTTTCCCAAAGAACAACACTTTTGCATTTTGTTGTTCCTTTCTGAATGAACAACATTGCCACCTTATTGCTGTTCCTTTTCGAAGGAACAACACTTTTCCATTTTGATGTTCCTTTCCAAAGGAACAACATTTCCGCTTTTTTCTTTTCCTTTCCGAAGGAATAGCGCTTTTGCATTTTGCTGTTCCTTTCCAAAGGAACAACATTCCCGCCTTTTGCTATTGATTTCTAATGGAACAACACTTCTGCACTTTATTGTTCCTTTGGAAATGAACAACATTTTTTCCTTTTTTGCTGTTCCTTTCCAAACGAACAACACTTTTGTATTTCGTTGTTCCTTTCCGAAGGAACAACATTTTTGCATTTTGTTGTTCCTTTCCAAAGAAACAACACTTTCGCACTTTTCTGTTCCTTTTCAAAGGAACAGTAGTTTCGCACTTTTGTTGTTCCTTTCCGAAAGAACAACACTTTCACATTTTTGTTGTTCCCTCCCGAAGGAATAACACTTTCATTTTCTGTTGTTACTTTTCGAAGGAACAACATTTCCGCATTTTTGTTGTTCCTTCAGAAAGGAACAACACTTTTGCATTTTTGTTGTTCCTTTCTAAAGGAACAACACATTCATTTTCTGTTGTTCTTTTCCGAAGGAACAACATTTTGACATTTTTACTATTCCTTTCCGAAGGAACAACACTTTCTTTTTTTTTGTTGTTCCTTTCCAAAGGAACAACACTTTTGCAATTTTTTTGTTCCTTTCTGAAGGAATAGCACTTCTCCTTACCCAAGGAACAACATTTCCGCATTTTTGTTGTTCCTTTCCGAAGGAACAACACTTTCGCCAGATTGTTTTGTTGTTCCTTTTCGAAGGAACAACACTTTCACCAGATTGTTTTGTCATTCCCTTTAAAGGAATAACCCTCCTTCACATTTTTTTCCTTTCTGCCATTCTTTCTAAAGGAACAATAGTTTCAATTTCGAATAATCTAGACTGTTCTACCAAAGGAGCAGTATTTTATTTTGTATTTTTTTTATTTTTTGTTCCATTTAAGGAACAATGGTTGTTCCTCTTAAGGAATAGCAATTCTGAGTGTATTTTTTTTCTTTTTTTTTGTTGTTCCTCTTAAAGGAACCACGGTTTTTGCGTGCAAATATTCTTTTGTTGTCCCTCTTAAGGAACAACAACTGTTCCTTTTAAGTAACAACACTTTTTCAGTGCATTTTTTTGTTTTGCGTGTGCGCATGCTTTATCATTTAGAGGATTTTTGTGAATAGTGGTTCATTTAAGGCACAACTATACATTTATGCAAGAACACAAAAACTAGAGGATACTGAAATCAACAAATCAAAGAAAAAACTGTTGGACACCTAATCCTAAAGGGTTAGCGTGGAAACCGAATGGACAAAGCAGTCCAAGAGACCTTGGGATGTGAATCCCAACGGTCACATAATGTACCATAAATATACATCATTTGTGAATAAAAAGGTACTGAATGATTTATCTTTCCTATTGTTTTCCTATTTGTTCTCCCTGACCATGTCTGTTTAACATGGTATCAGAAGTATGATGTGTGGCCTGTGTAGTTACCTTGAATAGTGCTGGCCTATTTAAATCTATCCTGCCTGCATACCTGCTCCTCTGTCCCACACCTGAAGCTACACACCTGAAGTTGCATACCTGCTCCTCCATATAATTAGCTTCCTGCATGCGCTCTGTCCTTCCAGTGCTGCTCTCCCTCTGTCCTTCCAGCGCTGCACTGGCTCTGCCATAACTGAGAAACGCTGCCAGACTGCGTACCTGAGCGTTTTCATTCAAGGCAGTATTGCGCTCTCTGACTGCCAGAGACTATGCCCTCATGAGTAATTGATATTGAATGCACCTGAGCGTTGAATAATCTGCCCTGACGCCTGGCCTGCACGCTGCTGAGGGAGGTCGGAGCATTTCAATAATAGCACTGTCTACTGCCCCTTTTGTTACGCTCGCCGCACCTGTTACGCTGAGCTTTCTGGACAAGGTATGTAACGTTTGGAACCTGCGTGTGATCAATGCTATGAAACCTAACATGAAACCTGCTAACGTTTGAAACCTGTAACGTTTGAAACCTGCGTATGGAGGGTCTCGCCTTGCTACCTATTTCCGATTTTCGAAGAGTTCATTGTAGCGTTTCATCCACACACTCCTCGCCTTGCTACGTCTGAAATGCTTGAGAACCCACACAAATTCGGCCTATTGAACAGCTTTCAATGTCATGCAATCTGTATAGATGGTGTTATGAGGACATACCCATCATAATTTGATGCGTGTGCTACTGCTGCGGATTTGGAGTTCCTCATGGATGGAAAGACGTCCTTCGTGGCTATCAGAAGTCTTTTGCGCGGAGATTTTTAATAGGTGGTTCCATCAGAGTTGGAGGGCCAATAGGCCATATTTTGTGCGCAGGGCCAGGCAGCTACGGTTCCCCTGAATACGAAAGTCAACGGCCCGTCTATCAGGAGTCAAGGAGTGCACTCTATTAAAATTATGGATATTAGACATGATGGAGCCAGTAATTTGTTGTTGTGGTTGCAATTTCTTGAAGACACTATTCATAAGGCTGAGTGGGTTGTGCACGGAGGGTGGAATCCTTCAATTCGTCAGTAGCATCTCCAAACAAATTGAACCAGTAGGAATAAGGTTGATCGATCAGTAAATACAACCTGCCTGAACGATCTAATTGCCTGCGAAATTTTGTTCTGTGCAGCATCCTGCACAATAGTTTTCTTTGTTCGAGTGGGTTGTGCATGGAGGGTGGAATCCTTCAATTCGTCAGTAGCATCTCCAAGCAAATTGAACCAATAGGAATAAGGTTGATCGATCAGTAAATACAACCTGCCTGAACGATCTAATTGCCTGCGAAATTTTGTTCTGTGCAGCATCCTGCACAATAGTTTTCTCTGTTCGAGTGGGTTGTGGTATTAGATATTGCTTGCAGTGAGCAATCGTTGCTTCGATGGCATTATCCTGCTCCGAGTTTGAACTAATCATTTTTTCTTCCTAAATGTACAACACTGTGATAAGCAGATGCACGGGTTAATTTGAATGGTTTTGAATTGGGTTTTGGTATCAATGTTGATCCCTTGATAAAGCAGAACTTCTTAGAGGACGGCTTACTATGAATAGCATCTGAGTTTTCTCTGTGGTTACTTCTGCTGGCCATTGCTACATCCTTGACGTCATATCTCTCCCTTCGGGTGAGAAGATTATTCTGAAAATGGTGTTCGTTAGCCGCTCTGGTATTGGAGACCTTAGAGAAAAGAGACTTCAGATATATTTTAGAGGCTTTCAACTTATCGGCGAGGGCTTTCTTCTTTGAACGAGCATAATCCAATAGCTTCCTAGTCTGAGTACAATCCAATACTGGTGTAGAGCGAGTTTCCTTCAAGTTCTTGCTAGCGTTGGAACGAGTAACATCACAAGAATCAATAGTAGTTGCGAATCCTAAACCTTGCCAGTCTCGTGAATAATTGCGAGAACCCTTGCAAGCCTCCATCTTGGAAACCTGAACAATACTGCTATTTCAGCCGTCCGAATCCTTTCTATGCTCTCAATCTACCAAGCACTTAAATGACCTTTGTAGTTCTGACGCACCGAGATGCTTCAACCAGTAATCGAATCTCACATTCCATGAAGAGAAACTATTTGTGTTACAATGAAATGTTTATTTCTTAGCACGATGAGACTTCCTTAAATAATGATAGTTTTTTGGTTGGGGAAATTGGTTAAACGGGAATGTTCAACACAATGAGATTGGAGTCAAATTAATGGTCGTCTTGGTCAAATTTTTTCCTTTTTGGGGATTCCAAATTATGAAGTGTGTATTTGTTGATAAATGCAAATACCGATAGAATAAGCAGATTAAGTAATATTTCAAACAACAAACATTTGGAAAGCGACTAATAATTTCTATACATTGATGGAAAAACTGTCGGTGTGTTTCCAAGAGAGGTACTATTGAGAGCAGTATTGAAGCCACCTCGAAGCAGATTTGGTGTTGTCCATGGAACAATTTGAAACAACTTCTGAATAAAGTGATTCGTAGAGAAGTGATCAGCATTATGAAGTGAATTTGAAGCACTTTTGAAGACATTTTTGGAAGTCATTTTTTTTTTTGCAGTTTCTTGTAGAGATTTTGGAGCAGTTTCTTGTAGAGATTTTGCATGATTTCCATAGTAGCTAGATGCTCTGAAGTTTGAAGTTGAGGACAACGCTCATCTTCACATTTTTTTCAGATCTTGTAGTAAGAGTACAATATTATTTTTTTGTTGCTGTTGCCTCAGTTGTGTTTTTAAGTGACATTGAAGAAAAATGGCCAGACTTGAAGATGCATTAAAGTTATTGAATATCCTAATTCATTCCACTGTTGATGAGATGGTCAAACTTAACAAAGAAACTCTCTTTGACATCCAAACCTCTCTGCAAACTGCACATGAGACTATTGATTTTTTGCAGCTTGAGTCACAGCTACAGCAAGAAGAACTACAACAATGGAGTCATCATTCTGAACCTGTTTCTGTTCAGAAGATTGAAACAGACTCCCATAAACAGCAAGTCAATAATGTTCCTGTTCATTCAATAGCACAGTTGTCATGCAGATGCAGAAACTCAGCCTGCACTTCCCAAGCCCATCATCAGACCTTGGGAACAGCTTGTCCACAACAAGCACAGAACCGGTCTTGGATATGACAAGGACTTGTCCCTTTCATATTCCAGACTACTCAAAACCCATTCAGTTTCAGAGTGCTGGTTTCATTCATGACAGTTCACCTGCTCCTCATGACAGTTCAGCTACAGCTGTTCCAAACTCTGCTTCTCTTCCACAACAGCAACAACAACAACAGATCGTGAAATGCCAACACTGTGATCGAGTTGGCCATATGAAAGATCACTGTTTTGATCTTCATCCATGTAAGCACTGCCATAAAAAAACCCATTCTTCACACAGATGCTTCAGCAAAAAACGTCCTGGAAGAACAAAGATTCATCTTGGATGGATCGCTTCTTGGCAATGGGCATCAACAGCCAAGAAGATATTCCAAACACATGTTAGAACTTGTTCCAGAATATTGAACAGTCTTGCATTTGATTTTTCTCCATCTTCTCACCTTGTATCTGATAGGGGAGGAAATGATGGTCATCTACAAGCTTCAAAGCCACATCAAGCGAGCCTGAGCCACAACCTGCCACACCAGCTTCAGAGTTGTAGCCAGAGACAAAGATGCCTGAACATGCCTTCAGATAGCGATGTAGGACACTTCCTCTAGCAGAAGACTTCAGCTTCTTGCCAGTTTTGGAAGAGTTCCGGAGAACAAAATTGAGGACACTTCCTCTAGCAGAAGACTTACAGCTTCTTGCTAGTTTTGGAAGAGTTCCAGGAATTGCATAAGCATTCCAGAGTTGTTGGTCATCCTTAAACCATCACAGGTTGAGACTTCCCTTTTACAGGTTGAAGTTTTACCTTTTATACGGGGTGAGGCCTCCCTTTTATGGTTGAAGGTTTCCCTCTTTAAAAAAATAGGATCACTTCCTCTAGCAGAAGACTTCAACTTCTTGCCAGTGTGGGAAGAGTTCCGGGAACTGCACTAAGCGTTCCAGTGTTGGTGGCTATCCTTAAACCACCGCCCTTTTTTACCAACATTTCATAGAGCACATTCAGCCTAGTACTGCCATGCGTTATTGCACATTTTGTATTACAGCTCTTTTCTTGGACTCATACATAACCCTTCGGATTAAGGGGGGGAATGTTGGACACCTAATCCTAAAGGGTTAGCGTGGAAGCCGAATGGACAAGCAGTCCAAGAGACCTTGGGATGTGAATCCCAACGGTCACCAAATGTACTATAAATGTATATCAATTTGTTAATAAAATAGTATCGCATGCTTTATCTTTCTATCTGTTGTAGCTCACCATGTGTGTTTAATAGTTTCCAATTTGGTCCTCTCAAGATAGGTGCTTCAGATATTCTTGTTTTCAAAGTTTCAAATGCTGATTGACAATCAAGATCCCATTTGAATTCACAATCTTTTGTAAGCAGTTTGAAGAGTGGAGATGCTAGTGAAGTCTTCTATAAATCTTCTATAGTATCCAGTAAATCCTAGAAAACTTTTAACATCTTTTGACAATTTGGAATAGGCAATTTGGAGATGACTTCAACTTTTGATCTATCAACTTTAATCCGATCCCCTGAAATATGATGTCCGAAAACAATACCTTCAGTAAACATCATAAAGAATTTTTCATGGCTTAATGAAAGGTTTGTATCTTTACATCTTATAAGGACTTTTTCCAAATTTTCTAATGCCTCTTCAAACGAATCACCATAAACTGTAAAATCATCCATATAAACCTCTACATAATCATGGATTAGATCGGAAAAAATTCATAGCACTACTCTTTGGAATGTCACGGGTGCATTACATAATCCAAAAGGAAGCACTTGATAAGCAAAATTTCCCCATGGACAGGTAAATGTGGTATTGTCTTGATCCTCAGGTGCTACCTGAATTTGATTATAACCACTAAAACCATCCAGAAATGAAAAATACTTTTTTCCTACTAATGTATCTAATACTTGATCAATAAAGGGCAAAGGAAAGTGATCCTTCAAAGTTGCTTTGTTCAATTCCCTGTAATCAATGCATACCCTTCATTTACCATTCTTTTTGGGTACTGTAACCAAAGGAGAAACCCATCATCTATCTGAAATTGGATAAATGAAGTTTACATTGAGTAGTTTTGGAGCTCTTCTTTCACTATCTCCCTAAGATTTGGATTCATCCTTCTTTGAGGTTGTCTGATTGGTCTACTGTTTTCCTTGATATAGATATGATGGATGCAAGTCTTAGGGTCAATACCTTTCATATCAGTATACTCCCATGCAAATGCAGTAGAATGTTTTTGTAAGATTTTGGTTAGCTCTTCCTGTTGTGATTTTTACAAATTTTTGTTGATATTCAATGTTTTACCTGAGAGAATCTCAATGGTAGAACTACCAAACTCTTCCATAGAGTAAAGAGACATTCGTCTTGATGATAAATACTCAATATCAGAATCTAACTAAAATTGTGTGTGGTCATATTCTGAAGGTGTTTCAAAATTTTCTAATGTGTTCAGACTTTGACTATCTTCGCTAATTTCAGAAATGGTAAAGACAGGTTGTATACTGTCCTCATCATCGACCCATTCATTGTCTCCTACTTCTGTAACTACTTTTGCTGGAGGATACAAATTGAATTTCTTTGTCGAACTACCATCAGAAATGTACATATCTCTAGATCTACAACTAATGAAAGCATTAGCTGTGGCTAGCCAAGGTCTTCCTAAGATGAGTGGGTGCCCTCCTAAATTACTCTTGGGAGTCAAAATCATGAAATCTACTGGATATTCCCAAGAAATCTTAAGGAGACTGAAATGTCTTCTAATACACCATCTGGTTTGATTATTGATCTATCTGCAAGTTGCAGTAAGGTGGGCGTAAAAAGAAGATTAGGAAGTTTAAGCTGTTCCATAGTATGTCTACTCATAATGTGGATAGCAGCCCCTGAGTCAATCAAAGTATTTGGAATTTCTATCCCATTTATATGTGTCTTGACAATTGGACTACCTGGATCTACATATTTCTTCATGGTAATTTTTCCCATCATGATATCTGCAATTTTTCCTACCAGGTGGATTCTTCTTGTATCTCTTGGTTTCCTTCCTAGTCTTTTGAGACTCAACTCCTTTATTGTTTTTGCTAGAATAAGAATATCTCTAATGGCTTGTAGTAAGGGAATCTTGATATAGACATTTTTTAATTCATCTAGAAAATCATAGTCAGGAAACAAGATTTGTTTTTCCACCCGTTTGTCAATTTGTAATCTTTCAGGGAAAGGAGGTGTGGATGAAGATGCAGGTTGCTCAACTATAGGAGTTGTGGGGGTTGAATCTTCTTCTTTTTCTTTTTGAATGATTGGGTTTTGAAGAGATGCCTCCTTAGAACCTTTATTGACTTTAAGAGAATCCTCCTCAGAGGTATCTTGCTCTTGAACATCTATAGAAGGTTTTTCTAAAACTTTACCAGATCTGAGTTGAACATCATTAAGAGGAACAATCATATAGGTAAGAAATTGTTGTCCTTCTACCATGTAAGCATTCTGAGGGTTTTTGTTGTTGGGATTTGGCAATGGCTGAGCTGGTAGTTGATTTGTATTTTGTTGAAATGGAAGCAAGAGCTGAGGATTTGGATTTTGTTGAGAATGTTGTTTTTGTGGAAATGGCAATGAAAGTTGTGGGTTTTGATTTGGAAGTTGTGAATTTTGTTGATTCTGAAAAGATGGAGGATATTGATAAAATTGAGAAAATATCCCATAAGGGTTTTCCATCCATTGTGCCCATGATTGATATGAATTTTGTGGTTGGGGCCAAGGTTGTTTCCAAGAATTCCAATTGGACAGGAGCTGAAAGTTCATAGGGTTGTTAAATCCTTGATTTTGTTGCCCCTGCAAAGGTCTTCTTGAAACAAAAGAAAGGGACTCCACTAAATTTGGATCTTCTTGAAAGACAACTTTGAGCCCAGGAATTGAAGGACAATCCTTGGTCTCATGACTTTCTGAGAAAATAGTACATGTTTCTACAAATTTTACATCCAAGGGGCATTCCCTTAGAGCATGTTTCTTTCTACATTTTGGACAAAAGATGGCCAAGGCATCAACTTCTGCTTTCTGCTTGGTTTGTATTTTAAGGGTGTCTAGTTGTTCACTAAGGTTCCCTAGAATATCAGTTTTGAACTCATCAAGCATATTGCCAATCTCTTCCCTACTTAGTGATCTAGTTGCAGATTTGTTTGCTCTAATAAGAGAAAGATCTCTAGGCCCTTTTCCCGTTTTAGATTTTCCCCTTGAGAGATGGACATATAGTTCTACTATGTCACAAAGTGGAAGTTGAGAAATGTCTCCCTTCCCCATCATGTTTAAAATATCTATCCATTCATCTCTAATGGCTTTCAATAGAAGTTCTTTCAAGGTTTCCTCATCTAAATTACTCATTTTCGCTCTCTTTAAGTTGTATTGAAATATTTCAAGTAAATCCTCCACGTTTTCATCTTCTTTTTGCATCATCTTGAATACCTCATCCTTATGATTGGTGGGCATACAATAATCCAAGTATCTATCCAAAAATGTTTGTTTCATATCATTCCAAGTCCTAATGGATTGAGTGACTAATCTGATGAACCATTTCAAAGCAGCTCCTTTCAATGTTGAAGGAAACAATTTGAGTTTTTGAGAGTCTTCCATATAGTCATAGGTTCGACACAAGACTTCAAACTCAAATAGAAATGTTTCAGGATCTTCACTTCGCAACCCATAAAAGTTTGGGAGGAAAGATGGTGAAATGTTTTTCATTGTTGTATGGGTTTCCTCATTGGCTATAGGGAATCCAAATGAGTTATCTCCATCCCTATTTCCCCCATTGTTACCTCTACCTCCTCGATTGTTTCCTCCTCCTCTACCTCTACCTATACCCCCTCCCCCAAATCCATTCACTACTTCCTCTGTCATGATAGTTTCCTCAGAGTTCTCAGAGTCCTCGGGTTCTTCTATTAATGGTGAACGAGGAAGATTTTCTCCCTCCTCTTCTTCAGGTGATTCTACTTCTCTGATTACAATATGTTCCCCTGTAGAAGTGAAGAAAGATTCTTCTCCTATGTAAGATTTGATGGATAGTGTGGGAGAGTCTCCTAATTCAGCTGCTACCCCTTGAATTCCAGGAATCCTAAGGCTGGAGTGTGAGTTGAAGATGATGGAGGTGTATCTTGTCTATGCCTTGAAGTAGCTGGAGTTGTAAAAATCAAACTTTTGGCCCTAGCTATAAACCTTCCCCTAGAATCTCTTGCTCTATGCATGTCATTTTTTATTTTTCAAGTTGGGCTAATAATTCTCTTTCTGATCTTCCAGGTCACACTAGGTGCAAGAAGAGAGCATAATCAAGAAATTATTGAACTAACAACTCTCTTTTCTGATCCTCCAGATCACACTAGGTTCAAGAGGAGAGCATACTTCAAGAAGTTATCAATTTTTCCTTTTTTTTTTTAAGAGATTGGCTACCTAGTTACACTTCCCCAGCAATGACGCCAAAATGTTTGATCAATTTAGTGTGTCCTAAATTGCTACATTAATTATCAATTCAGGAGTCGTAAACTAATGAAGTGTGGCGCACTATATGTGCAAGATAACCTCTTTTTGACCTTTTTGTCGTTTTCAATTTTTATTTTATTAAATTAAGAAAAGCAAAGTCAGCACAGAGGTTAATTCCATGTCACTAGTTATTACAAAAATTGCATGAAAAATGCCTGGGCCTACTCTCTCTTGAAACATACACACACTGATCAGCATTAACAACAATATACAAAGCTTGTAAAATCATAAACAGGAAGGAAATATTAGAAATATATACACAGGTGAATAACTATAAAACATATGCAGTGAAAATAAGGAAATGATACATAAAAAATGTACAACAACAACGAAAACGAAATGTCAGCCTATAGGGGCCCTCTACACAGCCTCGGTCAACAGGCTATCAATCCAAAATTACTTCACACAATCATGTAGAAACAGAGTCTTCTTGTATATTTCAAAGCACAGTTACAACAATAAGACTAGTGTCACGGCACAATGAACTTTGAACAACAAAATTACATTAAAAAAAAGACTAACTCTATGCATATAGAAACGCGTTATTTATAACAAAGGTTACATAACTGTTTTCCTGTAAAACTGCATGAACAAAGGACACGTAAAAGACAACATCCATGGATTTAGCATAATGGTTGCCGAGATTATTAAATCTATCAACTGTGGTTGTTGGATTCGCATCGTGGGGCAATCTACAGCTGTCAACATTACCCCAAGGATCTAGGAACGGCCACGAATCCTTCACGTGCTTGAAGACATAGTCCTGTTGTTGTAGGATTCCTCTGTTTGACCACCGCTTGACCATAGTTTTCCTTGATGAATCCGGCTGAACCAATAGGACCTGATCCATGTCCAGGTCATTCTTGATCTACCCACGTGTCCCGTTTTGCCTGATGACACTTGCAACCTGGAGTATAACAAAAACAGCTGCGGAAAGTTGAATCAGCTGCGGAAAGTGGCTGCATTCCGTAGCTAATGAGCAAAATTTAAGTCAAACAACAAACACAAAAACATAGTTATAAAACCACTTAAATGCTCTTTTAGAATCAATATGCAATGATTTCTGATAGCTTATGGAGTACTGGTGAGGGGAAAGTGTCTGGGAAAATGTGTAGGAGAGGTGTAATTTCAAAGCTCAACACATGCTGGTGATCAACCCTCGACTAGTGCTAATAAGGTCCATGAAAATAAGGGTAAAGTTAAGTTTCCTTGTAATTTATGTGAAGGGAATCATCCAATTCATCTTTGCCCTTATTTGTATGATGCCTCCAGTTGGTTAACAAAAAATTTCCACGAATCCTCCACTAGTTGATGAAGTAATTGACTCAAATTTGTCTTGAGTCAATCCCACTCTCTTTGAATGTGAATACAATGAGTTTGTTCCCAACCAACCATTGGTTGAGAAAGTGGTTAACCCAAGTTCACCTTCATTTGATCATACTTTTCCTGTAGAGAGTGACATTCATACCACTCAAGCTCTTCTTATTTCTTATGATTCCACCAAACGGGGAGGCATTTCTCCCATTTTCATGAAACCCCCTCCAAGTAATGAGGTCATTGCCTTTGATTGGGAAAGAACCTCGTCTCCCTTCTTACATGCCCTTCCAAATCAAGGTGAAGTCTTGCAATAAGGACATATATTTTATTGTATTGATGAGGGTGCCTTTGTTAGCATTATGTCCTCCACTGCTTGGCAAGATTTGGGTTCCCTTCTACTTGTGTTTGTCGCTCCAAATTTATTGGCTTTTAATAGATGAACCAATCAACCTTTAGGAATCATTCCTCAAATGCCTATTACATTAGATGGATTTTTTTTTTTGTATTGATGTTATGGTATTCCAAGGCCCCTTGCATTTCAATTTTATCATGGGGCAAGACTATCTTTATGTTATGAACATTTCCGTGTCCACACTCTTTCGAGTGATGTATTTCTCTCATAATGGAAAAATTGTGACTATCAACCACCTTTCATTCGTTGGTCTTGATTTGACTTCCCTAAATGTTCCAAATATGCAAGTCATATCTCCCTCGCCACAAGTCAATTATGTGACAACCTGTCCCATGCTTGCACCTACTGATGAAAAATATCCTTACATTGTTTTCTCAACTTCTTTTGACCTAGATCTAATAGGTGATATGGTGAATTATTTACTGGAGGTGTTGGAGGCTGATCTTTCCATTGGATCCTTTGATATGCATTCCTTCTAGAGCATTGTTCTCCCATCTGATGAGAACCTCTTGGAATCCATGGCCTCTTGTGGGCCATGATCAAGATAACCATGAAAAAAGTTCATTTTCTTATGTCAATCTTATTAAAAAATGAAACAATTCCTCTCCTGTTGATTTGACTCTTTGACTATGATCTCGATTTCAATCTCAGAGATGTTAGCTTCATTTCATCTTCCCATACTCCCCTTCCTTCCTTCCTGGTGAACACATTTCTATTAGTAACCAATGGTCTATTTGGGATCCATGAGAAGAGTTATCAGGTGAAACGAAGTTG
>APFE030447736.1:19748-69486 GCA_000404065.3 Pinus taeda
TTAGTACAGGGAGCTATAAGAATAGACTGTGACAGCCAAAGTGCAATTTTCTTGGCAAAGAACCCTGCTTATCATTTAAAGACAAAGCACATTGATGTTCAGTATCACTTTGTAAGAGATATGATAGAAGGCAAAAAGGTGTTGCTGGTAAAGGTGGACACTTTGAAGAATACTGCAGATGCATTGACAAAATATGTTAGCTCTGAGAAGTTCTCTTGGTGTAGAGAAACAATGGGTGTTTCAGGGTTGAAAAAATGACTAAGCTCTCCTGTCGCCCCTTGTGGAAAGAAAACAACAAGTGGGAGATTGTTGGGTTGTGTTATATTCTTTCCACATAGTTAACAGGGGGTTTGAGGGGTACACGTAACCCCACTTTACGGGGTCCGCGGCAGCAGCCCGGAAAATTTTGGTTTTGGACCCTATGTTAGGTTGGGCGGACCCACCTATGGTTTTGTGCATGATTTTCGCACATGTTTTTTGGACGTGATGGTTCTCGGTCCATGGTTTTGGACGCGATGGTTTTTGTCCATGGTATTGGATGCTTCGGCATGTATAAATATGTATTGTAACATTGAAAGGAACATAATGAAAAATCAAGCTGGTAGTCCCGGTTTTGTGATCCAGTGGGAAATCTCTGTGTATATGTGTTTTATGTGTTATGCTCTTGCATTTTTATTTTTCATGTGATTTAGAATTCGTATGCAGGTAATTTCTGTACGGGGTTAAAACCTACAGTAATGAAGCCCCTCTGGGGATTAAAAAAGGGGGAAGTATATCCATTTATTCGGAGAACCATAGAGGAGGAGCTAATATAGTTGTATATTCAGCCAATAAAGAGTGCACTAAAACCTAAATGGAGTGACAACAACTTAATATAGAGCTAATCCACCCTATCAAATTCTTTTGAGAGATTGACTTTGTAGATAATGGCCCTTTTTAAAGGTGTGAAAGGAGTGCAAATCCTCCTAGGCTAGGCTAATGGCTTCATGGATTTGATAATATTTTAGAAACCAAATTTCTTCAAGGGAGATGTGATTAAAAAAATGGGATTCAATCTCAGAGCAATAATCTTCAAGATGATTTTATAAATAATAGTGCAGAGGGAGATGGGATGAAAATTGTCAAAAGTATCATCCTTGTCAAATTTTCAAATAAGAGCCATAAAAGTGGAACTAAAGGGAGCTACTATCCCCCAATTATTTTGGAGTACTATATAACTTCCTAATGATGTTAAAACAAGCCAAATAGAATTAAATGGATATACCATTTGGACTAGGACTTTTTCATATTGGAAATTCTTTAGAAACATTTCAATCTCCTCTTTTGTAACCTCCCTCATAAAGTCCATGTTTTCTTCTGCATTGAAAAATATTGGAAAGGAGCCCACCCTATGGAGGATTTTGTTTATATTTGCACACTCATTCTTTTTTAATACATCTCTAAAATAGGGAACTCACTCTGCTGCAATGTACTTAAAGTTAAAAAATGACATATAAACATTGGTCATCCTTTATTCCTATTTTTTAGCTTTCAAGTAAAACCCTGAGTTTTTTAAACTTAGATTGATAACCTTCAATGCAAGAGAAAACATTGAGATTTAAGAATATTAATTAGTTTTCAAGTTTGTGGCCTCGTATCTCATTATGTTTACCAAATATGTTTTCCATATTTTCTCAAGTTTCATCTAGTTCATAAATTCCTTGAATAGAAATTGTGAACCATTAGAGATGGATATTTTGAATAATCTATGTGCTTTGTCAATTTTATCATCCCATTTACCATTGTTTAAAGAATTAGCGGAGTTAGTTTTTCTTCCTTTACTTGTAGTAGATCCTCCACACACAATATCCACGAGAAGTAGTTTAAATTGGCAAGCAAATATTATTTAGACTAGGTATAATAATCAAAGACCATTTAGACTAATTATATTAAAATATATATGTAATATGGCTTCAAAAGAAAACACTAGCTAAATGGAAGAAAAGGTCCTAAAGAATAGGGATTTTCAAAAAGGGCACTAAAAAGGAACTCTGTATCTCAAAGTTATGCCCTTTATAGGAAGTACATAAAGGTAATCTAAATGCCACATGGCAAGGAGAAGGTGCTTCATGCGGTAGTTCAAAAAAAATGAGGTCGCTTACTGTAAAGATTTCCTTATTTTTTTAACACTTTTTGTTAGTTCATTTTTACAAATAAATTGTTTTTACATGAAATAACATACTTGTATAAAAGAATATGAAAATAAATCGTATTTTGATAAGCTATTTTACAATTTAAAATTGCATGCGAAAGTAATTTTATAATCTGAAAAAAGATGAATAAAATTTGTTTATATTTATTCACATTTATAATGTAAGTGAAATACACTTTATAATTTAAAAGTATGTGATAACATAAATTTTCATACGTTTTTTTCAAAAATACTTAATAATGTAAAAGTATGTGATAACATAAATTTTGATACGTTTTTTCAAAAATTAATTTAAGGAAAACAAAGACTTGAATTTAAGAGCTCTTATTTAATAAACTAACTTTGGATCAAGTGAAGTAATGTAAAATATAAAACAAATTTTATGAAATAACTTCCTTTTTACCATTCTCTTCAAAACTCATGATTATCCCAAAAAATACCTTTTTTTCAAAAATATTCAACACATCTATATACCCAAAAAAAAAATAATAAGAAATTAAAAAAAATCCAATACCCAAAAAAAAGAAATTTTATAAGAAATTAAAAAAAATCCAATATATAAAATATCACAGTGAGATGTGAATAAGTCTGTACATAAAATACAAGTTTTCTTATAGCGATATATGAATACGTTTGTGCATAAAATGCAAGTTTTTTCTTTCCTTCTAATTTTTCTCTTCAAAACTCATGATTATCTACCAAAAAAATATCTTTTTCAAAAATATTAACACACCTATATATCAAAAAAATTAAATTTTATAAGAAATTAAAAAAATTCCAATATATAAAAATATCATAGTGAGATGTGAATAAGTCTGTACATAAAATACAAGTTTTTTCATAGTGATATATGAATAGGTTTGTGCATAAAATGCAAGTTTTTTCTTTGCTTCTAATTTTTTGAGATTACATTATAGAATATAAAAGAAATCATTTTCTACTGTATTTTTAGCTTTCTAAGATCATATATATAAAATGTAGGTTTTCTATTTATTTCTAATTTATTGAGATTACATAAAGTATATAAAAAATAGAATATAGATAAAAGAAATAATTTCCCACTTTATTTTTTGTTTCCAATATCACACAGGGTGTACATGTGCGAACTAAGAATATAAATAGAAAAATTGAAATATTAACACTAATTTCATAAATATCACTAAGATATATATATATTATATATTATATATATATATATATATATAATCTAAACAAAAACATTTTTAAATTTGTGTTTTCCACCAAAATAATGCCTCAAACACAATGAAACAAATGACTTAGCTTCAAAATGCACATAAATAAAACATTTCAAAAATTATTTTATGTATGTAGAAATACAAGTTTAGGATGTGATCAACAATGAGAATGAGTCTTCATAAGATAGCTTAAGTATTAATATTCATTTATGATTATGCAATGAGAGGGAATTCCACTATTAAAGAATGCATAGTATGCATGTGAAAAGTGTGTATTAGGAAAAATTCATAGGGAAGAGATCCCTACTCATATAAATCAACGAAAAATGGATGTTAATAAAAATGTGTGTGGGCATACATAAACTAGATCATTACGAGGAACATATTATTTCTTGATTTTCATTGATGATTGCACAAAATATATTGGGTTTGTTTTAGGAGAAAAAAGAGTGATGTATTCGAATATTCCAAAGAGTTTAAAAAATATGGTTGAGAATAGAACATGAAAATACATCAAAATCCTCTGATTTGATCAAACAGGAGAATATATATTGGGTGCATTTGTCAAAATTGCAAAGCCCATGGATTTTTACAACTAAAACGGGGTGGCTAAAAGGAAGAACAAAGCCTTAGTGGAATGTGCAGGTAGCATGATGGAAGGTAAAAATATTAATAATTTTTTTGGACTAATGCTATTAGTATTGCTGCCCACGGGGCTTTGGATTGATGATGAATGGGTGCATTGTTAAGGCACTCCTTGCGATAGGTCATTGGTTCAAATCCCCCGTGGGTGCTTAGGTAGTATTATATAGAAAAAAATTTGCTATTAATACTACTATATATTTAACAAATATAAGTCAAACAAAAAGTTTAAACCATAAGACTCCATTTGAAGCTCATTATGGTTTAAACCAACAAAAAACCATTTAATAATATTTTGAAGCAAAGCCTTTTCTAATGTCCCAAAAGAAGAAATGAGAAAACTTTATGAAAAAGCTATCCAATGTAGTTTTATTGGTTAGTGTTATGATTATGAAGCACATAAGATGCTTGATCCATCTACACATAAATTCTTTTCAAGTAGATATGTTTTGTTTCATGAACATGTAGATGAAGGTTGTAGGGATGACAGTTAAGATGCATGGCATATTCCTAATAAATTTGATGATGTTAAAGAAGAAGTTGATGAAAAACAAGAGCAGAAAGAGGAGGAAGAATCTAGTGATATGGACACCTCAAGCAGTGAAAGCACACTTAGAGGAGGAGATGATTCACCCAAAAGTAGGAAAAGAGATGAAAGAAGTAAACTACCAAGAAGGTCATCACACCAGATTCAACCGCATGTAAGGTATAAAAACTATGCATTAATGAATAAAGTGATAAACGTGATAGAACCTTTGAACTTTAAAGAAGCTAATGAACATGTAGATTGGATGAATCCAATGAAGGAAGAATATGACTCAAGAATAAGAAATTATACTTGGGAATTAAATGAATTGCCTAAAAATAAAGTACTCATGGGATGCAAATAGTTGTTCAAACCAAAAAATATAGTTGATGGGAGTGTGGATAAATACAAAGCTACACTGGTTGCTAAAGGTTATTCACAAAAATAAGTAATTGATTATGATGAAACTTTTTCACTTGTAGCTATGTTAAATATAATTAGATTGATGATTTCTTTAGCTACAACACATAAATGGAAACTTCATCAACTAGATGGTAAGTCTCCTATCTTGAACGGGGAATTAAAATAAGTATACTTTGTTCTTCTTGAATGATTTGTTAAAAAGGTTCAAGTATACCTTGCTTGTAAATTAAATAGAACATATATGGGTTGAAACAGACACCAACATCATGGTAGGAAAATATTGATTCTTTCTTTCTTCAGAGGGATTTTATGAAAATTCAAAGTGATCCTAATTTGTATATCAAAACAAATCAGAAAGGGCATGTTGTTTTGATTTCCCTGTATGTTGATGATATTATAATAATAAGAAATGCTTATAAATTGATTGATGAAGTTAAAGTTTGGTTGTCACGACTATTTGAAATGAGAGACCTTAGTGAATTGCACTATTATTTAGGTCTTGAGCTATGGAGAGAAGCTGGAAAACCATTGGTGACATAGAGTAAATATACCAAAGAGCTACTCAAAATATTCCAAATGAATAGATGTAAAGCAACATCAGTACCTTCATAATAGAATTCTATAGCACAAGAGAATTGGATGATGCATTGTATCATCAATTAGTAGGGAGTTTGAACTATATCACTAAAACCAGGTCGAATACTGCATATTTCATTAGTATGATGAGTCAGTTCATGCCCAAGCCTCTTGAAATCCATTGGAAAACAACAAAGATGGTCCTTTGATATTCTAAGAGTATTGTTAATTGTGGTATCAAATATATTGATGCTTTTGATGTTGAGTTGATAAATTATTCTTATTCAGATTGGGTCGGGAACCCTAATGTCAGAAGATCAAATTCAGGATATGGATTCAACATTGGATTTGAGATCATGGCATGGAGCAGCAACAAACAACTAATTGTTTATTTATTATCAACTAAAACTGAATATAAATCATTGTGTAGTACTACATGTGAAGCAATTTGTTTGTGACTAATTTTTAAATTTCTTGGATAAGAACATAAAATGCCAACTATTATCAAGTGTGATAATCAAAGCTCAATCAAATTGGCCAACAATCTTGTGTACCATGCAAGATCAAAACATATTGAGACCGATTACCATTTTGTTGGGGAAAAGATGTAATCTAACGAAATACTTTAATTTATTATAATATCAGTGATAATGTGGCTGACATTTTTACAAAGATTCTTAGAAAGGAAAAGAATGAATAATTTACAATTATGTTAGGTGTAGTAGAAAACAAATTTCTTCATTAAACAGGAGACTTAAAATAATGGAAAAATGTAAAAAATTCTAGATTATTTTATTATTAGTCTCTTGTTATGTCTATTTATGATTTTGCAGATTTTAATTAGATTCTAAATTCTATTTATAAAAAAATTGTTAAACTCCTAAAATAATTTATAATTCGATAAATGCACATATTTTATAATTATACAAATGTATATGTTTTATAACTAAATGACTCAAGTTGTGAATGCAAATAGCCTCCAAAATTAATTTTGCCTTACTTATGAGTTACATCTCTCTTCTTTTATGCTTTGTGTTTCATTAAATTTTCTGTAACAATTAATTTAGAATTATTATTAATATATAATTTGAATGATGGAAATGACGAGAAATAATAACTAAATTAAAAACAAGCCTTTTAATATTAAACCTTATGGCATGAGATTTATGATGGTGTATAACCAAAATGATTTATTTATTGAGTGAATAATATTTTTAATAAAAAATAAAAAAATAAAATAATATTATTTATTTTTAATGTTTTTAAAATTAGTAATAAAGGCGTCCTATGACATTGGATTTTTTTTGGGTTATAACGATTATTAAAAAATGGAATTTGTGTTGATTATTATGAAATTTGATTAGAAAAATTTAGCTGTGTGATGATTGACATGGCAACAGTGTAATTTGAGAAAAGAAGAGAAAACATAGAAAAAAGATTATATCTGTGGAAGTTTATTATTGTAATATAATGTTTAAAAAATGGAATTTGCGATGGTTATTATGAAATTTGACCAGAAAAATTTAGCTGTGTGATGATTGACATGGCAACAGTGTAATTTGATAAAGAAAGAGAAAACATAGAAAAAAATTATATCTGTGGAAGTTTATTATTGTAATATAATGTTTGTGATGATATAGAAATGTCATAAACCTCTTCACACAAAAACAAAAAAAATTATCTTTGTGAATAATTGATAAATGAGCTCTAAAGGTTAGTTTAATCGATCAAATCAGTGCCTCGCCATACGGGAGGTCATAGGGTCGATTCTACCCGAAAGCCCTTGGGTCAGGTCAGTACATAGACCGAGGGGATGTGATCCCCCTTCAAGGTCGATCTACCCAAAATTATTGTAGACGTAGCGACTACCTAATAACCAAAAGTAACTGTGAACCACCGAGAAAAAAAAGATAAATAATGTTATATTTGTGATAATTAATATAGAAATTTTCAAAAAATGAAAAGAAAATTATACTTTATAAAGAAACAAAAGCAAAAGCAACAATTATATTTGTTTCGTAATAATTAATATAAGAATAATTCTATATTATCAAAAAACCAAATTAAAATTATAGAATATTTCACTTTAATAGGGACACTTCGATATTACATTTCTAAAAACTAGTGGTGCAATGTGTAAACAATAATTTCATATTAAAATCCAAGTTTAACTTAATTGACTTAACGTCATCCACACAACGGCTTTAAAGCTAAAGTCATCTCGGTTGGGCTTTAAAGTCATCTTGGTTGGTTTGTTTGTGGACATCCACAAAGATTTTATATCTAAAGTCATCTTGATTAGTTTGTTTGTATGGAATTCTATTACAATTCACTCTATGGTTAACTTTACTAAACATATTTATAGTAATTTTCATTACGACAGATGCATTATGATAATTAATGTTTATTAAAATAGTTTCGCCAGTATCAAAATGTGGAGGTTTTTTGTTACACCAAAACCCACACATGTTGGTAAACGTTCCAAACCAGTGACTAGGATCCCAGGGTGGAAATTATAGATTCCATGGAGGTGTCGTGATTCTTTCAACACTCCCCCTCAAACGCAACTTGAGGGAATCAAACCTGGATCCATGCTCTAATACCATGTGGAGGTTTTCCGTTACACCAAAAGACTTTATATCTAAAGTTATATTGATTAATTTGTTTGTATGGACTTCTATTACAATTCACTCTATAGTTAACTTTACTAAAAATTCGTATAGTTAATTTTCATTACGACGCATGACGTTAATTAATATTCATTAAAATGGTTTCGCCAGTATCAAAATGTGAAGGTTTTTTGTTACACCAAAACCCAAAGGTGTTCGTAAACGTTTCAAACCAGTGATTAGGATCTCATGGGTGGAAATTACGGATTCCATAGAGGTGCGATGATTCTTCCAACACCCCCCTCAAACGCAACTTGGGGGAGTTGAACCTGGGTCCAAGCTCTGATACCATGTGGAGTTTTTCTGTTACACCAAAACCCGTAGGTGTTGGTAAACATTCAAAACAAGTAACTAGGATCCCCAGGGTGGAAATTACAAATTCCATAGAGGTTGGGTGATTCTTCCAACAGAAAATACGGTTTGGTATATTCATTAGGCATATGAAAAAAATATATTTTTTATTAACGGTTACATTTTTTTAATGGAAAAATAGATAGGTGTAATATGTAGGGTTGTTGTTTAGTACTTTTTTTTTAATGTAAAAAATAATTACTTTAGATTAATTTAAATGTTTAGAGTTAAAAATCTCCAAAATTATGTAATTAATAGCTATTTAAATTAATTTAAATATTTATAGAGTTAAAAACCTCCAAAATCATACATATATAACATATGTTGCATAGTAATCATAAAATCATAACCCCAATTTAAAATAGTTTTACATATAATATCATATTTTGTATCTTAAAATTAAATTATTATTATTATATAAAAAATTGTATAATAATTATAAATATATAAATTTTGAAATGCAATATGGATAGTTTTCATATAAAAAAACATGAAAAATAAATTAATTAACCATTATTTAACTAAATTGTATTTTAAAAAATCTAAATGGTTTATGCAAATAAATTAAACTTAAATGAATATGGTAATTAAAATCATGTTGTTTATTTATTGTATATTAAATTTTATTATCCAATTATTAATTAAATTATTAAAAACTGTCAAATTAAAAAATAATATAATATAGGAATTACTATATTTATTGTCTTGTATATTTTTATTAGTGAAACTATATTGTAAAAATAAATATTGAAAAAGTGAGGTATAAAAATAAATTACTAAGCATAAATATCTAAATTTGATAGGTGTACTCTTTATTAAATGCTATGAAACTTGGTTTGGTACTTCATAAAATGACAATTCATTTTCATAAATATTTATATTTGATAGGTGTAGTATTTATTAAATGTTACGACACTTAGTTGCATACAAGATTTTTTTTTTTCTTCTCACAATTCAACTTTAAACACCATGAAATTAGTCATTTCATGTACATGAATCAATCAAAAATAGAAATAAAATTAAAAAAATTTCTAAATTTATTTTTGATTTTCCAAATATTTAGTTTAATATTTAATTTTTTCAAAACTTTAGGGAACTTTATAAAATTTATCTAGAAATTTCAAAACTAATTGAAAGTCAAGACTTTTTTTAACAAAATTAAAAACAGTATAACCTATCGTTAGCTCGTATAAAAAAATATACAAACACCACATAAAAAACTCATAGACATGTGCATCAATAATAAATAAATAAATAAATAAATAAATTATATATTATATTATATAATATATATATAATATATATATATATATATATATAGTGATTTACACCCGAAAATCTTCTCAAAAAACTTGATATGGATCACAAAAGCTCAAATTCAACAACATGATTGGGTTTCGCTCTGAACTTCGATGGCTTTTTCATCCATCACTTGAATATATCTATCGTGTTCATCTAGTTGTGGGTGGTATAGAAAAGTTTGTCCATGCACCTTGCCGACTAAGGTAAATGATACATTTGATGATAATTCTTTTCCCTCAAACTAGCAAGCTCTATCCCACTGGCACTGCTCAATTTCATAGTTTATGGATTTGTGTGTGAGGCAATCCAGCTTATAATGTCCGCACATGGGAAGGCGCGGTACTTGCATGCAAACTTGTAAAAACCTGACTGCTTGATATAGATATGAACATGTCAGTCCTCTAAATCCTCCTTGAAGTCTTCTGTAAACGTATCCTTAATCTTCTGCCATGTCAACTTCATGCCCTTCTCAATGAACAATGCACCGTCTGCATAAACCGGCAAGTTAACGAACACTTGCTTAACTTCTTCCCCAGTACTACTCTCGATAGTTTCCCTTGATGCAGCTCTCTTGGAATCCATGTTAACTATAACTGCTCAAGATATGCTCAACAAGTGTTGTACATAAAGACAAAGATGACACTGATGGCATGCAAAATGTTATATTAAAAATAAAATCACTTCAAGGCAAGATCAAGTAACAAACTAGGCAACTGCTGGGAGGGATTGTGCAATATTGGTTCACAGAGGTGACTGAATTCCTATTGGAACTACGCATTGTGCATTCCCAGTAGTCAATGGGGGGTATTGCTAACTGGAACTACGCAATGCGTAGTTTAGGCTGGGCATAGGTCAAGAGAGACTGCACATTGTGCAATCTCAGTGGCCAAGGATTGAGGACTAGATCCTAGAAGTGCACAGTGCGTAGTTGGAGCTAGGTCTAGGCTACCTCTGTGAAATTCCAGAAGCCAAGGCTGGGCCTTGATCTCTAGAAATGTGCAATGCATGCAAGGTTAGGTGAGATCCGGGCAAGGGAAGCCCATATTTTCCTAAGAGGAGCATGAAAATGAGTAGATATGAAGGATGATTAGACGCTGAGTGCAGGTATGATTGAGTGATGATGCATGCAAGTGAAACAAGAACTGAAGAAAAATGAAGCATGTGGAGAGAGTCAGTGTAACAATGACCGTTAGTGCAAAAACTAGGTAATGCATGCAACACTTGGGAAAGGAAATGCAAAACTTAAAACAACACTTTTATAAGCTAAAAAATGTTAAAAAGCCAATGGTCATTCAACAAAATGAGCGAAACAACACTCTCACAAGGTAAACAAACAAAAGCGACAGAAAAAGAAACAAAAGACTAGAAAAGAAACACTTACCCAAAAAATCAACAATGATCACACCGAAGATTCCTTGATATCCTTAGGAATGCGATAACTCCAAGATCGAATTTGAGAATGAGCTCTAGTTGCATTGATTATATAGATTTGTCCAATTTAGGGTTTATGACGTGAGGGCCAAAAATCAAGGAAAAAATGACACTTGAAGGTAGTTTCCAAAGTAGCTCAAGTGTCTCCTCTAGGCTGCTAAAAATAGATCCCTATATCTTTAATTGTAGTAATTTAATATTTACAACTTACAAGGGGATGTTACACTATTCTTTTATTGGTCATCCTTATTTTCTTTTTGTAGTCTTCAAGTAAAACCATGAGTTTTTTTTAACATAAGTTGATAACTTACAATGCGAGGGAAATCACTAAGATTTAAATAAATTAATTGGTTTTCAAGTTGGTGGCCTTGAATGTCGTTTTGTTTACCAAATATGAATGCCATCTTTCCCAAATTTCATCCGGGTAATAATTTCATTTTTATTATCCCATTTAGATTTCTTTAAATTATTAATGGGGCTAGTTTATATGTCGATCTCCATACACAATATTCCTGAGAAATAGTTTAAATTGTTAAACAAAGTTCATTTAGACTAGCTATATTAAAATATGTAGGTAATAGGTCAAATTTATTCATTTTTAAGAAATACATAAATAAATCAAAATGCCCCATAAAAAGTAGAAACTGGTCCATGTGGTAATGGATAAACAATAAACCCACTCAATATAAAAGTTTCTGCTGTTTTTTAATGTTTCCCATAACTTCACTTTTACAAATCAATTATCTTTAGATGAAATAATTTATAAGGACAAATCACTCTTACTTTAATGTTACTTTATAATTTTTTTTTTAATAAAATAAATTAAAATTAATTTATAGTTATTCACATTTATAATTTAAGTGAAATATTCTTTATAATTTAAGGTTACGCTATAACTGAAATTTGAATGAACTTTTTAAAGCAACTTAAGGAAAAGAAAGATTTGAATTCATGAACTTTTACCTGATAAAAGTGAAGTAATGAAAAATATATAACAAATTTTAGGAAGGGATTTATTTTTTACCATTCTCCTCAAAGTACATGTTTACTCTCGAAAGTCCCTTTTCCTGGCAAAAATCTTGAATACAACTACATACCTAGAAGGGAAAATTTTTAGAAAAATAAATAAATACTTCAAAGTTCATAAATATTATACTTATATATTATTGAGTTTATACATAAAATGAAAAATTTTCATTATTTTTAATTTGTTGAAATTACATAAAGTGTATAACTAATAGAATATGCCGAAAATAAAATGTTTCTCATTTTTAAAGATTAAACACTGTATTTTATATATATATATATATAACTTTAAGCCTAGACCAAACCAGCTATGTATTTGGTGAACAGAAACATTTTTGAATTGAGAAAAAAAAAAAAAAAATTGTGTTGTTAATCAAAATAGTGCTACAAACACATTACAACAAATCGCTTAACCTAGAAATGCGGATAAGTTCAAAAATCCTTTTACTAAAGTGTAGCCTATGGATTTGACCAAATCAGCTATGTATTTAGTGAATATAAACACTTTTTAATTGAAAAATTTTGTAGACACAGTGTTTGAATAGTGCTTTTGATGGTGGAAATAGATTCCGCACCATAAAAAATGCCTAAAACACCTAAAAAATTGAAGTTTAACAACTCTAACTTGGATTTATAGAAATCCTTGCCAGTGTTCTCTAAATATAACCGTAATTTTCTCAGATAGTTAGACTATGGCAAAAAAAAATGTGTTATTAATCAAAATAGTGCTACAAACACATTACAACAAATCACTTAACCTAGAAATGCGCATAGGTTCAAAAATCATTTTATTGAAGTGGCCACACAGGTATAGAGTCTCGATGAACATAGAGAGTGAGTCTTCGTAAAACTCTATTGCCATGTTTGACAAAAGGGGTACTTTCATATAGGTTAAACACCTTAAGTGATTGCTCTCGGGTACTTTCAGATACGTTAAACCACTCAAGTCATTGCTGAAGTAAATAGATCAAAGGTTGATATACTAGTCTTGATACACTAGTCTTTTAGAGGTCAAATTTCAAGGAAATAGTCTACGACCCAACTTAATGCGATTAGATGAGGCAATACATTAATGCAATTATATATATATATATATTTTGCATTTGATCATTAATAAACAACTCTTTATATAGTTTAAATAAACATCGTGTGCCAATCGAATGTTGGGTCATAATTATATAAGACAATATGAACTATTGAATACTTTAATGACTATCATATTGAATAATCATAAATAAATGTTAATGCATATTAAGGAAATACACTCATAAAAAATATTTTAAGTAAAGATACATTAGATTAAGTTGACTTTAATTAATTTTTATGTATTTAATATTCTAATAGTTTAGGAGGGAGTCGTCTACCGAGGTAGAGGAATTGTTCAGATAGTCAAAAGTGGCTGGAATCCGGGCAAAAAAAATTCATAAAATCTTGTAGAAGTAGTGTTTAGATCATGTTTTTGATGGTAAAAATGAATTCATCACCGTCAAAAATCTCTAGGCCACCTAAAATCTTAAAGTTTAACAACTGTAACTTGGATATACAAAAATCCCTACTAGATTTTATCAAAATATGGCCGAAATTTCTATGACTTTTAGGGAAGAAAAGTTGTCTCGTTAGATTATGGCATTTACGAGTGAGAAGAGATTAACCATAACAATGTGCTTCCAAAGTGCTAAACAAAGTTTTTTTTCAACATTGTATCCACTTCGAATTTCCTTCAACATTCCATTCTCTAATTTCAAAAATAGATTATTATAAATAAAAATAAACTTTAAAGTAGATCAAAGTCCACTGCTATGTCGTTCAATTTTCAAACTTTCATCTTATTGATTAGTTTTGTAGTCTAGTGTTCATAGATTGTGTATATGGAAGGATGGAGGTTCACTTTGATATTCCCCAAGATGTCTTTGACCCTTTCTAGGTTGCAAGTGTTTGGTATATCTACCTTGTGGGTTGTTAAATAATATTATTGGGTTATAGTGATAGCTAGTAGGTTTTACCTTAGTCCTAGCCTAGATCACACTAATAGGTCCCTAATTCTCTTAGTGAAAAATTCATAAATAAATAAAGAGAAAGTCAATAAGTGACCAACTCAACCTTTTTTTATTGATATTTTGTGGGATGTCATATTTTTATTTGAGAACTTCCAGTATAGAATTTTGTTTCTAATTTTTTTGGCTCATTTCGAAATGAATTTAAATACTTAAATTTTAAAAAGTTAAGTGAACCAATTACAATCTCAATCAACAATGAGAATGGGTCTTCATAGATCTCTTTTAACATGTTAAAAAAATGGGGTAGTTCCACATAGGTCAAACACCTTAAGTAATTTCTTGCATAATCATATTAGATATTAGTACACTAGTGCATTACATGGTTAAATATGAGGGAAACAATATTTCACAATCCCACTCAACTTAACATGAGGCAATATATTAATGCAAAAGGAAAAAATTACATAAATATTTTTCATAATTAATTATTTATAAACAAGTCTCAAAGATTTTTAAATAAATTCCATGGACTAACTAAATGTCAAGCCATGAATATTTATAATCATTTTTTTTTCGATAGGTAAGCACCCACGAGGATTTGAACCAGTGACCTATTGCAAGGAGCACCTTAACAGTGCACTCATTCACCGTCAATCTAAAACCCCATGGGCAAATATTTATAATCATTAATATTGAGGAGAATATGAATTTTTTGATCACTTAATGTCTAGTGACTATTAGATTGCATTACTAGCTCCTAGGTATCTAAATATCATGTAACACTTTATGACTAAATTGAGTTTTTCTTAACAATGTTTCTACACCAAATTTCCTTCCACAATTTATTCTCAAATTTCAATAGTATGTTATTATAAATAGAAAATAATTCTTTAAGTGGATGAAATCTCACTCTACATCGTTCAAGTTCTATAGTGTCATTTCATTGATCTATTTTGTAGTCTAAGGTTCATAAGTAGTTTGGTTGGGCAAACTATTTATTCTCCTCCTCACCTAAATTTAATTCCCACAAGTGACATATTAACCCACTATAATAGGCTATAAAGTTAAGAAAAAGTTAAGTTCTCTGATAAATAAAATCTACTTCTATATAACTTAGACATCTTAGTCTTTAATGATTTACAAGTATTTCATATATCCAATTTTCACTTCAATGAATAAGGGGAAAGTTAATAAATAGTAAATTTAATGTTTTTTTAATAAATCTATGTGGAATGTCTTATTTTTTTATATGGGATCTTTGAGTATAGTACTTTGTTTTTAGATATTTTAAATTGTTTTATTTTAAAATAAATTTCAATACTAAATTAAGAAATTAAAATATAAATTTATTAATTAAATAAATATAAACATATAAAAAGAATATAAATAATTAATTTAATTTTATAATAATATATAATTTGAACATTTTTTTTTATTGAATAACTAAAGTTGAAAACAAGTTTTAAAATTAATAATTTATGGTATGAATCTATAATACTGGATGAATTTATTAACTCGAATAAAATTTATGATAGTGTATAATGAAAAATATAAAATATATAAAAAATAATAATTAATTTTATAATTAAAATATAATTTAACCATAAAAATTTATTGAAAATAAATTAAATAACTAAATTGAAAATGGATTTTTAATATTTAAAAACTTTATGGTATGAAATTACTATGATTAGTGTCATAATAATATTTTATAAATAAAAAATTAAAAAAAAAAATTGATAATATTTCTTTCATGTTTTTTATCCCGAAAATGATATCTAAAAGAATAGTTTTATTTTCAAATGTTTTTGAGGTTTTTTTATTTTATATGTAATATGGTATTGAAAAAAAATAGATTATCTTTGTAGTATGCTATTTGTGGTGATTGATGTAGTTTAATTTTTTATACAAGAAAAATGAAAAGGTTATCATGACTATGGATATAGTTTATAGTTTAATTGCATAATGGACAAAATGAAATTTGTGATGATTATTATGGAAATGGTTTAATTGTATAAAAAAAGTAATGAAAAATTGAAAAAATATTTGAAAGAAAATAGTTATTCTTATAAGAGAAAAGAAAAGAAAATAAATATTATATCTGACATAGAAATGGTTTAATCTTGTAAGAGAAAAGAGAAGAAAAAAAATTCTATTTATGGAGGTTTATCTTTGTGATATGATATTTGTGGTGATTGATATGGAAGTGTTCTAATCCTCTCCCCACACAAAAAAGAAAGGGTTATCTTTGTGATTTGACATATGTGGTAATTGATAGATGATATCTCTAACACCTTCTCTAATTATATAACTCGAAAATAATAGAAAAAAATATAGTTAAGTTGTTTGGATTTTAGTTGTAATTAAATCCTATTTCTTAGAAAGTTGTTTCATATCCCTAACTAAATGCATTTGTACGAGATATGTATTGTTGATTTGTTTATTCAATGAGAAATCCCATATTATCGCAGCCTCGGGGGCTTCTCACTTGAGTACTGTAAATTTCATTCATTTGTTTGTCTTCCTATTTTTTAGTTGGTATTAGAGCACCAGGAAAGAGTTGAAATTTGGGTGAGGCCGTCTGGAGTTTTTTTCTTACTGCTTGATCGAATGTTGAGTATGTTGAACATGAGCGAGTTAAGAGTCATGGCGTTATGAGGTAATTGAATATTAAACCTGCGGTTGAGCTGTAACAGGGACTCATGAGAGAGGAACTTCGTTGCTTATTGGAGCTACTACATACCAGAGGCACTGATCAGAGAAGTTTCATGAGTCTGAAGGTGAAATGATTGAAGCTGGATTGGTAGTGCTAGAAAGTAGAACTACAATGCATTTGGTGAGTTATTTGATATGTTGTAAGTCGACTAGTGAGAGATACTGAGTCACAAGATTGGACGTAGAGATATTGAGTCGCACGATTGGAAGCTTTGTGGTGTGGTTTTCACAATATTCTTCCTGTGAATGACAAAGAGCGATAAACTATATCAGCAAACATTGTTTGACTCTTTTTGCATCAAAACAATGGCATGTTGTGGGCGAAATCATGGGTGTAGTGGTAGCTACGGATGCGACACTGGTTGCAATGGATATAAAGGAACCCTTTACCTTTCTTTAAGTTGAAAGACAATAGTATAGCCACTATGTTTCACAGCCATTACCGACTTGCAGAATTTTCATGGTTCGACTGTTGCAGGAGAGAGTGGGTGCTATGCATCTGGTGGTTGCAAGTGTGGAACCAATTATAGCTGCACCCCTTGCTATTCCAAATGATTGGAGACAGGAAATGGATAGCCATAGTGAATAAGAAGATGAGTGGTCACTGCTCCCTCTAGTAAAGTGTGAAATGCGCTAACAGCGGGTAAAATTCAACTTTGAAAATCTTTGCTTTGCAGCGCTTCCTATGATGAATCAGGAGGTGCACTACCCACAGAGATAAGTGTTACCCATAGATAAAGTTGAGTTTGCATTATAAAAATAGGAGTAGCCGCCATGATTTTTTTTAAAAGGGAGTTAACCCACACTTGAAGCTGTGTATTGAATGTGTTTTGAATGATTTGTGAATGAGTTATGTATCCAAGGAGAAAGTGAAGAGGTGACGGCATTTTTTCTAGTGGCCATCTATGCTCTGCTTTTTTTTATTAAATTTATCAGAGAGGTTGGAACTAGTTGTGGAAAGGTTCTAATATATGGTCTACAAGGATTTTTTTTTTAGTTGTTTTGCATATATATAAATATAAATATAAATCAATGGTGTTGGTGAAGAAAGATACCATTGTAGATTAGATTGGGTTCATTGTAAAGATGGAAAATCCACTTGTAGAAACATACGTGAATGACGCTAATAAATTGGATGACACCAATCATTTCAATTGGAAATTCAAGTTGCAAACAATGTTGGAAGTTTATGGCGTTTGGACCATCACAAAGGGAGAAGAAGCGAAACCTATTGTAGGATTGACAATTGCATGGATTCAAGACTAGGAGAAGCGGGAAAACAAAGCAAAGGCATTATTAAGAATGCCCGTGAAAGATATTATAATCCCTTATATTCATGATTTTCAGATATCTAATGCGACCTGGAATGAATTGAAGGAGCTGTATGAAACTAAAAATACAAATCGAGTCCTTTTTATGAAGAGGAAGCTTCTGTATATTAAAATGGAAGAGAATGAATTTGTTAGTGCCTTTATTTCCATAATTAAAGACTTGGAAGATAAGTTGGGAGCTATAGGGGAATCAATACATGTTATTGATCTTGTGACAATCACCTTAAATGGAATGTTAGAGGACTATGAGATGTTTATTATAGGTCTTGGAGCAAGGGAGAAAGCGCCAAATTTTAAGGAATTTATAGGTATACTATTCTAGGAAGAAGAGAGGTGCAAAAGTTTGAAGCCTCAGAATCCATATTTGGAACTTGTGGCGAAGAAGAAATTATTCAAAGGGAAACAAGGAGGAGAAAGTAAAGGTGGAATCTCATATCAAAAGAGGACATTTCTGAAATCAAATCAAGGTATGTCATCTATTAAAAATGACTTTGTAATGAAATGTTTTAATTTTGGTAGAAGCGGGCATCTAGGCAGAAACTATTATAAGAAGAAAAGTGATGAAACTAGGCATAATAAACACATAAGATATTCAAGACATTTTGTAGGAGAAGGCCTGACTTATAATCTCAAAAATTTTAAATTGTTTATATCTAATGTTGTGTTGTCTATTGAAATGGAAGATGTTAATGCTTGGTTTATGGACTTTGGAGCTCTGATCCACATGACATGCAATAAGCACTGGTATGAAAACTTCAAGGAAATAAGAAATGGTAGTAACATCTATATTGGTGATGAGCATGCACATCAGATCAAGGGATATGGAGATATTCCAATGACCTTGTAAAATGGCAGTGTCACATGAATTCATAATGTTATGTATGTGCCCGAGATCAAGAAGAATCTGATTTTTGTGTCTAAAATTACATATCAGAATCTCAAGGTTGAATTCTTCAAAACACACACTGCATAATGAAAGATCTATTAGATCACTGCGAATATGTTTTTTCAGGACTAAGTGTTGGAGGACTATACAAAATTGATGTCACTAGTAAGAGTCATAAAGCACTGACTTCTATAGTTTTTTCGTTAGAGGTATGGTCATATCAGTTATCATGATTTGTTGTTGTTGCAAAAACAAAGAATGGTTGAAGGACTCCCTATGTTAAAGAATGATTATACTGCGTCTGAAGGTTGTGCATTAGGAAAAATTCATAGATATGAATTCCCCTCTAATTCTGATAGGAGAAGAAGGGACATATTAGAACTTGTGCATTCTGATGTCTATGGACCAATGCAGACCAGATATCTAGGAGGTGCTTATTATTTTATGTTGTTTATTGATGACTTCACAAGGTACACTTGGGTGTACTTCCTTAGGAAAAATAATGATGTTTTTGAGTATTTTAAAGAATTCAAAAACATGGCAAAGAAGAAAATAGGGATGTTTACAAACATCCTTCGTTCAGATCAAGGGGGAGAGTATATGTTGGGGAACTTCAACAAGTATTCCAAGGATCATGGAATAGTGCAGCAATGCATAGTATCCTACACTCCATAATATAATGGTGTCATAGAAAGGAAAATATGACAATGGTGAGGTGTGCTTAGATTATGATCAAAGTTAATAACCTCTCAAATTCTTTTTGGGAAGAAGCCATTAGTACTAATGTTTATTTAAATAATAGAAGCCCAACAAGGTATCTTGATCTCAAGCTCCCATTCAAAGCCTTGTATTTTTTTAAACCAACAATTTATCATTGGAGGGTATTTGGGTGTAAGGGCTTTGTATACATACTAAAGGAGAGTAGAAAGAAGCTTGATGTTAAAGTTATTAAATGAATTGTTGTGGGATATGTTTTAGAATTTAAATCTTATAAAATGTTTGATCCCTCTACTCACAAAGTGTTTGCATGTATATATGAAATTTTCCATGAGCAGGAAAATGAAGGCAACAAAAAAAATAGTTATGAAAAGTGGCACATACTTCCTAAAGATGAATACAATAAAGTAGAAGCAAAAGCGAAAGATAGTGAGCAGCAAAATCTTAGTGAAGAATTCAGTGATATGGACATCACTAGCAGTCAAAGCCCACCGAGAGGTGGAGAATTACCTTCATAGAACATGGGTGAATACAATGAAGTACGAATGAGGCTTACTTGATATATTCACCTACTTGAAAGGTATAAGGAGTATGCCTTGATGACTAGTGTTTTGAATGTCAGAGAACCCATGAGTTTTAATGAAGCTAATGAACATGAATAAATGGACGAATAATAATAATCTATAATTAAAAAAGAAAATGTTGGAAGTTATTGAATTTCCTAAAGGAAAAGAGCCCATAGGATGTAAATGGGTGTACAAACCCAAGTTTAAAATAGATGGTAGTATAGATAAATATAAAGCCAGATTAGTGGAAAAAGGGTACTTACAAAGGGGGGCATTAAATATGCAGAAACATTTTCACCTGTATCTAAAAAAATTACTATTATACTGTTAATTACATTAGCTACAAAGCACCATTGGAATTTTGACAAATTAGATGTAGAAAAAAAAAAGAATAGTGATTTAAAAGAGGAGATGTATTTGACACAACCATAAGGGTTTGTGAAGGAGGGACATGAAAATTTAGTTTATATATTAAAGAAACCTTTGTATGGGCTGAAGCAGGCAACTAGGTCATGATAAGAAAAGATAGATTCCTTATTTCTTCAGCAAGGTTTTATAAGAAGTCAAAGTGATCTAAATCTGTATACCAAATTTGATGCAAAGGGGCATGTAGTACTACTGATTTCTTTGTATGTTGATGACTTAATTATTACATAAAATTTATTCAAACTAATTGATGGAATTAAGGTGCATCTTTCACAAGTATTTGAGATGAAAGATCTTGGTGAGTTACATTATTGTTTAGGTCTTGAAGTGTGGACAGATATTGGCCAGAATTTTGTCTCTTAGGATAAGTATGTCAGAGAAGTGCTTAAAAGGTTTAAAATGGATCACGGCAAAGTCTCTTTTGTTCCAATGCAACAAACTGTGAAACTTCATTTTGATGATGGCTCAAAGGAGGTAGATGGTACATTGTATAGACAACTAGTGGTAATATTGAATTATCTTACTACAACCATAGTTGATATAAAATAATATGTTAGCGTGCTAAGTCAATTTATCGCAATACCTATATAAATCCAATGGAAAGAAGAAAAAGCAGTAATCATGCATATTAAAGGAACAATTTATTTTGTTCTTAATTATACTAATTCATTTTATTTTAGTTGATGGAATACTCAGATTTAGATCGGGCTAGCAATCCAAGTGATATGATATCTACTACAAGTTATCCATTCAGTGTTGGATCTAGGATTTTTCATGTAGCAGAAAGAAGCATCCTATTCTATCTTTGTCATCCATAGTGGTAGAGTATAAAGCTTTGTGTGCATGAAATTGTGAAGCTTTTTGGTTGAGGCGAATTCTTCAAGATGTTGGAGAAGAACAAAAGAATGCTACAATGATCAAATGTGAAAACCAAAGCTCAATCAACTTGGAAAATAATCCAATCTTTCAAGCAAGGACAAAGCATGTTGATTCTCAATTTCATTTTATTAGAGAGAAGATAATGTCTAAAGATTTTTTCTTGAATATTGTAATACTTGTGAAAATGTTGCTGGTGTTTTCACAAAGCCCCTTGGGAAGATAAAATTTGAAATGTTTAGGGATATGTTAGGTGTGGAAATCAATCCTTTCTCCATTAATGGGGAAACCTAAAAATAATGGAGAAAAAAATAGTTAGGTTGTTTGGATTTTTGTAATAATTAGGACTTAGATCCTATTTCTTAGGAGGTTATTTCATCTACCTAACTAAATGCATTTGTAAAAGATATGTATTGTTTGATTTGTTTATTCAATGAGAAAGCCAGTGTTGTGGTATCCTCAGGGGCTCCTCAAGTGAGGACTACAAATTTCATTCATCTATCTGTCTTCCTATTTTTTAGTGTATAAATATTTTTCATTTATTTTACCATGTAAAGACTTGGTAAATTATACATTAGGAAAACTATAAAAAAAATACTCTAGAAGTTAAATATTATTTTTTGTTTACTTAGAAAATAAATGTTATGCTGAATGATGGAATTACAAGAGAATACCTAAATGAAAATCTTGAATTTTCTAAGTAGTTGGGACAGTTACATCCTCCTCCCTTCGATATGAAATCGTATCAGTTTGGAAAGCCAAGGAAGGCATAACAAGAGAGAGGATGGAGGTGACAAGAGAGAGAGAGAGAGAGAGAGAGAGAGAGAGAGAGAGAGAGAGAGAGAGAGGAAAATACCTTGAGTAGGAAGATGCCACAGAAAATACATTGTTGGGGTATTCTTGAGCTAGTTAGGTGCCATTGGAAACCTTTAAGGTAGAGAGTTCTTCGCTAGACTAAGAGTCTTGAGGTCCAAGAAACAAAATTGTCTGATAACCAACTCTGGAAAATTTACAGGAGGCTCAGGGGGATTTGGATGTAATTGTTAATCTTGCTGGTTGGGTGGAGTAGTCTTTTATCCCGGTTAATTCCTTCATAGGTTTAAGTTTATAGATAAGTACCACAACTTTTAAATTGAAATGACATTATGTTCAAATAACAATGTTTTATATGTTTCTTTGTAATAAATAATTAGAGTACTAGCTCTTGAATTAACTGTTTTGCAGAAAGATTGTTTGGAGTACTCTTTTAATATAATTCTACTTTTTTAAGATATATTTCTGAGTAAGAAATGTGATAACATAATTCTAGAGTATGTTTTGGAGAGGGTTCTAGTGCAAATCCTATTGTTGTAAGAAGGGAGGTGATTTTTCCATGTTAAAGGAAAAGACACATGTAATAAACTTGGTTATTCTTGGAATCATATTCTTTAATTATCAAACCCACAATCTAAGTGGTATGGGTAGAGATAAGAATCTGAACACGATAAAAGAACTAGTGTTAAAAAGGAGACAGTTCTAGGTCCTTCTTCTTTTAGAAATAAACGGAACCTTAAACATGCAAATCAAATTACTCCAATTTTTAATCCATAATGTCATTTGGGTATTTTGGTTATAGTATCTTAACATATTTAAGATACAAATGAATTAAGTTAGTCCCATACGTAAAGCCAAGGTGTTCGTTCTGAGCACAATCCTACTCGCAAAAACCTGTATAAAACTAGAGGCATTATGGATAGAGCCCAATCGGGGTTATGCCCCATCTACCTTACTAGAACCATTAATAAATACCATGATAAGAAAAATATAAATGATCACACAACTGTATATTAGTTCTAGAACAAAAGAATTGTGAGGAACTAATCAAAAGAAGTTGTCGGAGAGATAATTGCAAATCTATTTTTCTATATAGAATTATACTAATTCAAGGATGCTTGCAAGGTAATAGATGAGAATCAAAATTCTGAACCAAGCATCCATATTGTAATACCAAACCAAGATTTTTCAATGATAAATAATAACTAGCACAAAGCGACTGAGAACCTAAAAATTACAGGAGTAGACTTTGTATCGAAACTGAGGAAATTAAGTAATTAATAAAAGTAGCTTGATAAGTAAAACAACTCTTGATAAATAATATACAAAGGAATTATGGCTAAGACAAACATATGGAATAAAAATAATATTGTCAAGGAATTATAATTACATATTCAGGTGTTAAACTCTGAGTTTGTAGAAAAGGAACAAAAAAAACCTTGGGGTAAGCATAGACCCATAATAAAAGAGGACCAATCTATAGTTTCAATATTTAACCCAGGATCATTGCAGCACAAAAACAAAACATTAGAGTAGACAATATGTGGCTTTCAACCCTTAAAAACTATACAAGGTAGAGTACTCTAGATAAGGAATGACACCTAGAAGATAAAAAGGTGCATGAGTTGGATGTTGTGCAATTGCATGTTAACAACCCCATAATAATAGAACAACTAAGGCAAGGTGAGAACCATTTACTTGCAGACAACAAGTTGCAACATTCCCTACAATTAGTATTTTATATACATCTAAGGGGGAAACCAAAATAGGAAAAGACAATGAATCCAGGGAAATGGAAATATTAGGTTCAAGAAAAACTCGTATCTGACATGGAATGATGGGTTCCAGTGCATCCCAGTTGAAGCCCTATTTACAAAAAAAAAGAAAAAAGAAAAAAAAACAAATTATGATTTGAACAGTGTAGGAACAACTGAAACACCGAAAGAATGTATGGAAAGAAAAACGAAAAACATAACCTTAAGTGTACCTAGGAGGTTGTTAGAGAGCTTGGAAAAAATGAATATTGAAGTTCTCTTATAGACAAACCCTCCGTGTGAACTAGAACTTGCACTAAAGCTAGAGAAAATTTTGTAAGCACTATTCAAAGTATCATAACCAATAATAGAACCAAAGAATGGATTTTATGATACTAACCATGGAATTATAGTTGAAATATCGAACTGAAACCCTTGATGCCACAGGGTTTGGTTGAGAGTGGTAGAAGTGAAAAGGTGGAATAATGATGCAGATGAGGAGACCAGAGGCAAGGTGGTTACCCTTAACCATCCTTGCAAATCGTGGATCATCTGCTTGATACCTAGAATGATAAAGGGAAACCAAGAAACAAAGTGTCCCATACAAAGTAAATTTGAGTTAATGCTAAGAGCGCCAGGTGGAGGGTTGAGAGACTTCTCCGATATGACAACTATGCTAATTTGTGAAAACTAAGAGAAAAGTGTGCATAATAATATTGTTACATGTTAAAACACTCAATACTTCATTAAAATTACACACAAATGAACAATACATATTTATGAGAATTGTACCCAACAAAGATATTTAAATATATGCTTTGTTACTAAGGTGGAAAGAGAAACCTTATAGTTTATAGTTTAATTGCTAACCATGGAACAAATTGTTAACCTGCTATGAGATACCACATATTAACAAGTGGTAAATCAAGCAAAAGATAAAAAAAAAATACGTTTGGATGTTGATAGATGTTAGAAGTTGAATTGGATTTAGGTTGTAAAAATTGTTGAAAAAGTTGAGATATGTGGAATGGAAAAGGATGAAAAGAGAGAGAAAGAGAGAGAGGGAGGCACAAAGATAGGGGCGAGAGAGAAAGAGAGAGAGAGAGAGAGAGGGGGCGGGAGACAGAGGGAGATGGGAGAGAAAGGAAGAGAATACTCAAGAGAGAGAATGAGAGAGAGATAGGGTTTGAGGGGGGAGAGAGGGAAGGAAGAAGAAATACATAGAGGGAGAAAGGTAGAGAGAGAGAGAGGGAGTGAAAAGAGAGAAATGGAGAGAGACTGAGGGATAGAGGAGACTGGGAGGTAAGAGAGAGATGCAGAGAGGAAGAGGGAGGGAGAGAGAGAGAGATAGATATGGAGAGAGAGTGTGTATGTTTGGGGGCAATATAGAGAGAGGGAATAAGAAAGAGACACATACATAAAAATATAGATATTATATAACTAGCCTAGATCCATCTTAACCTGGATCTATCAAGCACTGAGAGGGATCAAATATCTCAAGATGCAAAATTTTCCTCAAGTTTGCACTCAAAAAACGGTTTACACCTCGATGGATTGGATCCCTCTCAACACTTGATAGATCAAGGTTAAGATATATCTAGGTTAGATTTTATAAGAATCATATATAATACCTAAGACATGTAATTTATGGTGAAGGAGTATTTATTGAACTAGAGAAAATCAAAACTATCATGGAGTGTTCTATTCCTTGTAACATTGTTGATATTCAATATTTTATGTGCTTATTGTCGTTTTATTGAGGGCTTTTCTAGAATAACCTATCCTATATCTTCCTTTTAGAACAAAGGGACAGATTATAAGTGGACTATTGAATGTCAATGCAACTTTGAACAATCAAAACAATTGTTGTCTTTAGCCCTCGTGCTAAAGATAGCATATCAAGAGAAGGATTTCATCGTCTGCACTGATGCATGTAAGGAAGGAGTGGGAGGAGTATTGATGCAAGACCAAAAGGTATCTACTTATGGCTCGCAAAAAGTAAAAGAACATGAAATAAGGTACTCTTCCTATGATTTGGAATTAACTACTATGGTACATGCTTTAAAATTATGGAGACATTATCTATTGGGTAAAATGTTTGTATTGATGACCAACCATAGCAATTTAACTAATTTCTTTAAGAAACCTAACCTCAATGTACAACAAGGAAAATGGACAACCTTCTTAAGTGAATTTGATTTTGATATTAGACATATAAAGGGGAATGAAAACCATGTGGGTGATGCATGAAGTAGAAAAGTACATTATATATATGAAATTTCTTATAGTGAGATAGAGTTGGATTTTTAAAATCGGATCAAGGAGGCTACAATTAAAGATCCATAATATATGTTCTTATGGAAACAAACTAGACTATTAAACAACTCAAACAATCAGATGGAATATGACATAAATAAATATAGTTTGTTGAATTTTAGGGCAAGGTTTTATGTCCCTAATTAGATGGTTGTTAGGCAGTTAATGTTGGATGAGTTTCTTAGAAGTCCCTATGTTGCCCACCCCATGTATCAAAAATTATTTTCTGCTAAGAAAATAAATTATTCTAGGCCTAGAATGAGGAAACACATTGCTGAATATTTAGCTAAATGTTTGGAATATCAACAGGTTAAGGCTGAGCACCAACATCCATATGGTTTGTTCCACCCATTATCCATTCCAGAGTGGAAATGGGAAGTTAGGACATTAGACTTTATAACCAGTTTGCCAAAAAATAATAAACAAAATCACTCAATCATGGTAGTGGTTGATAAACTGAGTAAAGTAGCTCATTTGATCGTTGTTCATTCCACATACAAAACTATGCAAATTGCAAAGATATCTTTGTGGGAAATATTTAGATTGCCTGGGATGTCGAAGGTAATGATTTTGGATAGAGATGTGAAGTTCACATCATCATTTTGGAAATCTCTTTTCACTATTTTAGGCACATTGGCAGACATATGGTCAAATTGAATGGGTGAATCAAGTACTAGAGGATATGTTAAATATGTATGTGATGCAACAAATGAGTAAGTGGGAGGTATACATTCATTTGGTGGAGTTTTATTATAACAAAAATTATCATTAATCACTTAAGATGATCCTTTTTTAAGCCCTATACAAGATACGGTGAAAAACACCGGTCAGTTTGACAACCCAGAGGATAAGCTACTTCTAGGACCAGACATGCTGGAAACAATAGAAAAAACTTTGAGGAAAGTCTAACAATATTTGAAAGTTGTCCAAGATAGGTAGAAAGCATATGCGGATAGGAAAAGGTCCTACAAAGAATATCAAGTAGGAGGCCATGTATAAATTTGGTTAAAACTAAGAAAAATCACTCTATTGCGGGGCGAGCATACAAAATTAGCCCTCCGGTATTGTGGACCCTTCAAAATCCTGGAAAGGATTGGACTTGTTGCATATCAAATTGCATTACACAACCATATGCAAATTCAAAATTTGTTTCATGTCTCCTTGTTAAAGAAGTATGTATATGACTCTAGGCATGTTATTAACTAGTAAGATGTTGATCCAGATCTTTTAACTTCAAGGATGCATACAAAATTGCATATAAAAGAGAATTTTAACCAACTAACTTAAACACATGGAAAAGAAGTGGAAATCATAAAGAAACCATGAGATCAAAGACACAAAACAATTTTATTACAGTGTTCACCCAAAGTGGGATACGTCTCCATGCCCTGCTCAAAGTGGGTAGACCTCTTTCATTAAATGGCAGAAAAATGAATTACAATAAACTTTACATAAATGACCCTTACACCTCCAATTTTCTTCATGCACAAAAAATGAAAAGCTGAGATGCAAAAACAGAAATCACCATTGGATTAGTGGCATGAAGTCGTGTCAAACAACTATAAACTTGAGCATATTATGAGCAAGTGACCTCTGAAGCTCCAAGGAATTTTAAATTCCCTTAAGATTCCATAAAATAATATTATCCCAAGATTCCTTCAAAATATTTCTTGATTTTTGTGCTTTTCTGGGTGCAGTTCCGGCCGTGGCACTCCTACTTCAACCTGCAAAAACTCAAATTCCGCTCCTTGGTCCACCATGCCTCCATTTGGATGAGAAAATGTTGAGGTTTTTATATTAAAATGAGAGCGAAGTTAACAACGTATGAGTTGTGGCTCGTTGGTGGTGAAGGCGAATATTGTGTGGGTGGCCCGGGTTCAAAACCCATATTGTTTTATATAGCGGCATTTTGTTTTGAACCATAGACAGTTGTGATTTGAATAATGACATGGTTTATATTTGCAGTTTCTTGTTGGCGATCTGACCCACATGGTTCAGGAAGGTTCCAACCCCGCTGGTCTCCTAACACATGGTGCCTTTGTGTTGAAATATTGGATGGGTCCGCTGCTGGGTGACTCACCCACTGTATTTTATTCAATATATATATGCAATGTCATTGAGGGGTGGCGGGTGGGGCGGGTTCGAACCCCGCTGACCTCCTAACACTTGAATCATTTTTGTTAAATGGTTGGATGGGTCTATCGATGGGTGGACCCCCCACTGTATTATACTTGATATATATATGCAATGTCGTTGAGGGGTGGTGGCCCACCACCCCATTTTATTTTATTTTATATAAGAATGGCTAAAATTTTGGATCCGGTTTTTAAGGGTCACTAGGCAAAACAAATAGGTGACAAATTTTCCTTTTAGGACCATTGTTTTCCATGTGCAATCACTTTGTGCAATATGTTGCTTCGTCAGTGACTACCACTTGGCTTAGTTTGACCAAAAATTTGGCCGACTATATCTTGTGCATAAAAATTCGATTTTGACTTCTAATTGCACCATTGGAATCAGGGTGACGAGCACTACGATCTGGTCCACTTCTATTTCTAGAGCCATCAGGATCATTCCTACACACTAATGAAATTTTGGGCTGCCAAAATCTTTATCAATCAATTAACAAGTGAGGGAATTTCTCCCTCACTTTCTCCTTTGAAATCCATCGGGCCTTACTTAGACATTCCTTTGAGACCAATACAAAGGTAAACCAACTCTCCCCTTTGTGAAGTCCTAGTCTTCGTATAAAGAATGATGTCATTAGGTAGCTTGTCCATGTATTCAAGTGAAAAATCTTCCATTGTAGGAACCTACCCAACCTCCTTGGCGTCCATGATTAAAGGAGGCTAATAAAGCTTCAAGCTTTCAATGTTCACCACTGAGCACATCTACATGTATGCTGTCAAATCGAGACAGAAAGCACTGTCTCCAACCTTCTCTAATATCGTAAATGGGCCATATCAAATTGGTCTCAACTTATTTCCTTCCCCTTTCATTTTTCCTTTGCTAATGTGGAGCCACACTTAACCTCCAACTTGGAATTGGTGATCGACTCGGTGCTTGTCATGTCAAGCTTTGTATTGATCTTGAATTTTCTCCAACTTCTCTTGCACTATCTGGTGAATCATCTGAATTCGCTGAATGAACTTCCATGCTTTGTCTTTGTCATCTTTCCCACTGGAACCTTCATCTCTAACAAAGACTATGTCTCATTAGTGGAATTTTGAGGTCTGAAATGGGCCTCCAAAGGAAATTGTAAAATAATAGTGGAAATAATAAAATAATATTAGATTGGGGTTACTTGAATTTCGAGAAGAAACACTCGTTGCATACATAATTTGATTCCTCATCCAAGGAATACCCATGTTGCATATTTTCAATGGAAATTGCTACGAGAAAAATGAGAAATGCATGAAAAACGTGATTGCAATCACATTTTTCATTTATTTCTCATTTTTCATGTAGCAGGGTCCATCGAAAGTATGCAACATGGGAAATCCTTGGATGAGGAATTAAATTTTACATATAATGAGTACTCCCTCTCAAAATTTGACTAAAATGTTAGGGATATAATTTGAAAATATGAGTTGAAAAATTATTTTTATTATTTTATTGTTTTTTAATCTTTCTACTTTTTTACTCTGAAAAAGGTGAATCATCCCCCATGTTTGACATCATCACTTGAATCCGATTAGTTCTTATAAAGTTTTTTTGGTTGTATATTTTCTTAGGAGGCCCATTGTAGACCTCAAAATTTCACTAGTGAAGGGGTCCTTTGGAAAATATCCAAAGTTTGTCTCGAATAGTGAGCTATGAGTGGATGAATTCACTACTCGGTTTTATGCATGTTGTTCATAGGGAAGTTGCTTGTCCCACAACTTGGGATGGTTGCCACAATACCCTCAGAGTAAATGTATCAATGTGTGGTTGACATCCTATGTTTGTTTTTCAGTCTGCGCATGAAATGTCACGCTCCTCTTCAACTTGGTGTCCATCATTCTTCACAAACTTGTCCAAAACTCTCCAAGAAAGCGAGAGTATCGATCATATGCAATGGATGTGGGTGGCCCACAGTGGACCCAGACAAATTGGAAGAAGAGATGAGCAACCTGCTATGTAGTGATCTGCGTTTTATAAGGCATTAATACACACATTTTGTTAAATCCATACACAACAATATACAAATAGTCATCACCTCCCCTAGACAAAGGAAAGCCATATACAAAATTTATTGACACACTTTCCCATGGATGACTCGAAAAAGGGAGTGGTGTGTAGAGCCCCAATTTTCTATTAGAGTGCTTTCTAACTGAACACAATACACATCCCTTTACATATTAAGTTCCAACATTTTTTATGTGAGGCCAATAATAGAACCTGTGAAAATGACACAAAGTTTTCCCTACACCAAAATGACCTAACACAAGAGAGGCATGTGCCTCTTTGATTACATGTATTCTCTCATTTATCAGAATACAAAATTTTCCAAGGTGTACCATAAATTTCCCTGCAAATGATATTTGTCCACCCGTGATCCATGAGTCATCTTTGCATAAATCTCCTTGAAATCATCATCATTAACATATTGTTGAGCATAAATTTCAAAAGAGAAAGAAGCATTTTGCAAAACTATAGATGTAGAAATAAGAGGGAGAGAAAGCATATTTTCCACTTTGTTGTTGATGCCCTTATTGTATTTTATTACTAAGTGAAATTGCTAGAGGAATCCCATTCATTTGAAATGACATGCTTGTTGAAGCTTGGTATATAATTGGAGGTACTACAAGGGTTGGTGAATAGCGTGAATGATGGTCTCCTTGCCAATCAAATAGTGCCTCCACTTCTTCATGCTTTGAAACAAGGCATACAACTCCTTGTCATATGTGGGATATTTCACAACATCTTGGGAGAATGTATTCGAATGGAAACATACACGTTTCCTATGTTGCATCAATACTGCTCCCATGGAGTATCCACTGGCATTTGTCTCGATCTCAAAAGGCTATTGGAGGCCAGGTAAGGCCAAAATTGGTGCAATATTGATCTTCTCTTTCAATGTATCAAAGGCTTTCTATTGCTTTCCTCCCTATTGAAATATTTGCTTCACACTTTTCAATGCATGTAAGGGGGATGCAATGAAGGAGAAGTTGGAAATGAACCCTCTCCAGTATTGTACTACACCTAGAAAGCTATGAACCTTTGTAAAATTGTTAAGTTTATGCCACTTTATAATCACATCAATTTTACAAGGATTTATTTTTAATTTTCGACCTATGACAATGTGATACAAGTAAACCAAAGAGGTCTTACAAAATTCAAACTTAGAAATTTTCACATACATTTTCTATTTTTGCAAAACATTAAGCACTTTTTTAACATGACTCACATGATCTTCCCACGTCCTACTGAAGACAAGAATGTTATCAATATACAAAAATCCAAAATCGTCAAGAAAAGATCTTAAAATATCATTCATCGCCCTCATAAATTGGTCGGAGCATTGCATAGTTTGAATGACATCACTAGCCATTCAAACAACCCTTGTTTCATCTTGAATGTAATCTTCCATACATCCTGTTTTGAAATCTTTGACCTGATCATAGACACTGTGCAAGACCATTTTTGTGAAATAGACAACTTTTTTCAATTTATCTTACAAATCATCAATGCGAGGGAGAGGGTACCAATTCTTCACTGTTATTTTTTTGAGTGATCTGTAGTCCACACACATTCACCATGAGCCATCCTTCTTCGGCACAAACATGATAGGTGAATTACATGGAGAATAAATTGGCCTTATGACCCCTTGGTTCAACATTTCCTGCACCTGCTTCTTTATCTCCTCCATCTCAATGGTTGAAAACCTTTACATATCAATGTTAAGTAAACGAGCATCTTGCTACAAGTGAATCTCATGTTGGATCTAACGCTTTGGAGGAAACCCACTTGGTTCCTGAAAAATCCCATTACAGTTAGAAATAATTTCATAGAATTCCTTTTTATGAGTGGGATCACAACCTTGGAAAGCTTCAGATGTCTCAACATCCTTTTCTCTCACAACCATGAGCATGCACCCTTTGCTGGAATTAATTAATCTCTTCATCTGACTTGCACTTACATGACTGGAATTGATTTTGGCACGATGAGCTCTAACAATGTATTCTGCCTCATCTTTCATGATATGATACTTGTTTTCATGGCGAAATAAAACTTATTTCCTATCATACAAATATGGACTCCTTAATACAATACCACAAATATCCAAGGGTACAACATCAAGATCAGCCTCATCTACTAGTTTGGATGCAATCACAATTCTAGCTCTACACTGCTTGGTTACATGTAATTTGGCTTTATCACATGTCTAATATATAGGGTAGGGTTTCAGATGAGGCTTGGTCTCTAATCTTAACCTTTTAACCAAGGATTTTAAAATCAAATTCACTTGTGAGCCCACATCAAACAATGTTTCCACTTTAGCATGTTTCATTACGACTCTAATGTGGAACAATTCAATCAACTTTAGTTCATTAAAAATAGACTCATTTGAATAACTTTTACTTGCATGGAATTCATAATTTTCATTAGTATGAAGATAAAGAGTACTTTGTATGTCTACTGTTGTGATCTATGTCTCGTCACCGGAACCGGATCCAAGGTCTTGATGTGCGGTTGCCACTATCTTTTCCTTGTTCTTCCCACCAAATATCTTTGGTTTCAACTTCAGATGTAACTTCCAATAGTGTTCATCATCATCATCTTCCTTCTTGAAATGTGTGAAACATGGCTTTCCTCCTTCATCCTTCTTGGTTGTATCTACATTATTATCCTTTCCGTTGCCTTTTCCTTTGAACTCAACATTTTGAGGTTTGAAAGATGATTTCTTTGGTTTCTATTCTTTATCATTCATGCCCCTAATTTCAAGGTGAATGACCTTTACACTGGTCGCATCAATAACAGTAGGCTCAAATAACAAGAAAGTATTCCTGAAGTAACTATGTAAATCACTAGTATACTTTGTTATAGTTTTGGGTGAATCAAGTGAAATGCAAAAATTCAATGCTTTTTTTCTAAACTCTTTTGTGAAGCTTTGTACATGTTGACCCTTTCCTTGTCTCAAATATTATCATTCCATTAAATCCTTTTGTCAATAACCCTAAGGATAAAAATGGTCTTTTAATTCAAAAACAAAATTGGACCAGGAAGAAAGGAGATTACCCAAGTTTTTGCTACCTTTCTGCAACTTTCTTTCCCACCAGACGAGAGCGGTGCCACTTAGGCGAAGAGATGCTAATTGGATCTTAGTTTCATCTTCCTTGATATGTTGAATCTGACAGTAAGCTTCGATCTATCTAATCCAATTGTTTAGTTTATCTGCATTACGTTCTCCATTATATGTGGGGAAATCAAACTTTACATCTAGCTTAAAAATGTCTTCTTAAATGTATTCCCATGATTTTTGTTAGAGTGATGAGAAGAAGAAGAATAAATGTGAGTAAGGATGGAGATGGTGGTTCAGGAGGATCTCCTTTGCCACCTTCATGATTTACTGATGGATGGTTATCTAGTTCTTTCTTCTTAGGCTTGATTGTCTTCACATATTCTGCAAACAACTTGTCAACTTTCTCTACCACGATAAAGAATATCTTGCGATAATTTTGCTCTTCCTCAATTCGAGCTTCCTCATCTACCATGTTCCATATTCGTTGTGCATGCCCCGCTTTAGGATCAAAAGATGTGAGTTTTCCTTCTCCTCTTTGGAGCTTGTTAATAGTTAACATTCACTCATGCAACTTGCATTAAGAAGACTTTCTCTGATACCAAACTTGATCTAGATCTTTTAACTTCAAGGATGCATACATATTTGCATATAAAATAGCATGTTAACCAAGTAATTTAAACACATGGAAGAGAAGTCTAAATCATAAAGGAACCATGAGATGAAAGGCACAAAGTTGCGAGGCCTCTTTCATTAAATGACAACAAAAATGAATTACAATCAACTTTATATAAATGACCCTTATACCTCAAATTTATGTCATGGACAAAAAATACAAAGTTAAAATGCAAAAACAAACATCACCATTGGATTCGTGGTGTGAAATCATGTCAAATGACTATAAACTTGAGCATATTATGAGAAACTGACCTTTGAAGCTCAAAGGAATATTTAGATTCCCTTAAGTTTCCCTTCAAGAATATTCTCTCAAGATTCTTTCAAAATCTTTCTCAGTTTCCATGCCCACCTAGGTGCGGTTCCAGCTTGGGCGCTCCTATTTTCACCTGTAAAAAATCAAATTCCGCTCCTTGGTATACCACGCCTTCATTGTGATGAGAAAATGTTGAGGTTTTTATATTAAAATTAGGGTGAAGTTAACAACTTATGCACCATGGCTCGTTGGTGGAGAAGGCGACTATGGTGGGGTGGGCCAGGTTCAAAACATGTCACACCCCAACTAAAGGTTCATTGTTTTATATGGCGACATTTTTTTTTGGACTATCCACAGTTGTGATTTGAATAAAAACAATGGTTTGTATTTGGAGCCACTTGTTGGTGAGCCAACCGATATGGGTCGGCGGGATTCGAACACGTGGTGCATTTATGTTTTAGTTTTAGTTTTTATTTTATAGAATAGTAGTTAAAATTTTGGATCCAATTTTCAAGGGTCACTCAACGAATTAAGGAGTTAAAAAATTCTCCATTTCCGACCATCTAAGGCAAAAAGCACTACAAACTAGTCCTAGTTTCATTTCCATCTGATGAATTTTATTTTTGAGTTTTTTCAAGGCCACTTCTATTTTTGGAGCCACCTAGATCAAATTTACAGGTCAAACTGAATGGAGAATTATTGATAGAACCCTTACAAAGAGAAACAAGATTACAAAGATGATTTATCTCCTAGGTTAGTGGAGGCACTTTAGTCCGGAAGAGGTCACTTGGGAGGATGAAAGCTTCATGCGCGAAACATACCCAGACTTGTTCCAAGGACATGTATGAACACTGAGGATGGTGATTTGCTCAAGGATGCAGGAGTTGCAGCATCCTCCTTGGTTGTATAAATATTTTTCATTTTCTTTACTATGCAAAGACATGGTGATTATAGGTTAGGTAAAATTAAAAAAAAAAAAAGGACTCTAGAAGTTAAATATTATTGTTTGTTTTCTTAAAAAAGAAATGTTATGCTAAATCATGGGGCGAAGACGAAAAAGAAAATCTTGAAATTTCCAAGTTGTTGGGACAATTACATCTTCCTCCCTTAGAGATGAAAGCATCTCAGTTTGGAGAGCCAAGGAGTAAAAATGAGAGAGAGGTGGGAGGTGACAAGGAAGAGAGAGGAAAATACCTTGATCAAGACGTTGCCAAGGAATATACATTGTTGGTGTATTCTTGAGTTGGTCAGGTGCTAGTCGAAACCCTAAACCTAGAGAGTTCTTTGCTATATAGGGACTCTTGAGGTCCAAGAAACAATACTTTAACCAACTCTAGAAAATTACCTTGATCAGGACGTTGCCAAGGAAAAGACATTGTTGGGGTATTCTTGAGTTGGTAAGGTGCTAGTTGAAACCCTAAACCTCGAGAGTTATTGGCTAGACAGGGATTCTTGAGGTCCAAGAAACAATACTTTCTGCTAACCAACTTTGGAAAAGTTACAAGAGGCTCGCGGGGGGGGGAGGAGATTTAGATGTAATTTCTAATCTTGGTGATTGGGTGGGAGATTATGCTATCACCGTTAATTCCCTAATAGATTTAAGTTTACAAATAAGTACCTGAATTTTTAAATTGATATACCATTATGTACAAATAAGTACCTGAATTTTTAAATTGATATGCCATTATGTTCAAATAGCAATGTTTTATATGTTTCTTTGTAATAAAGAATCAAATTACTCAGTTTTGAATTAACTATTCTTTGGAAATATTATTTGGAGTACTCTTGTAATATAATTCTATTTCTTTGATATATCTTTCTAAGTAAGAAATGTGGTAACACAAAATTCCAGAGTATGTTCTGGAGAGAGTTTTGGCATGAATTCTATTGTTGTAAGAAGGGAGGTGTTTTTTCTTTATTAAAGAAATAGACACGTACAATAAACATGGTTATTCTTGGAATCATATTCGTTAATTATAAACCCCACAATTTAATGGTCTAAAGCAAAGATAATAATCCAAACGTGATAAAAGAACTAGTGTTGAAAAGGAAACAATTCTAGTTCCTTCTTCGTTTAGAAATAAAAGAAACCTTAAACATGCAAACTTTAGTACAGTTTGTAATCCATAATGTTATTAAGTTATTTTGGTTATAGTGTCTTGCTACAAGTAAGATACAAGTAGGATACAAAGGGAGTAGGTTAGTCCCATACTCGGAGCCAAAGGGCCTGTTATGAGGACAGTCCCCCTCCAAAATACATGTATAAAAGTAGACACCATATGGACAGAGCGCAACGGGGTCAAGCTCCATCTACCTTACTAGAACCATTAGTAACTACCGTGATAAGAAAAATGTAAATTCTCACACAACTATATGTTAGTCTTCGAACAAAACAAGCCATAAGGAACTAATCAAATGAAGTTGTCAATAGAAAATATTGAATCTCTTTTTATAAATAGAATTATATTTAATAATTAAAAGATTCGTGCAAGGAAACATATGAGAAACCAAATTGTGAACCAAGCATCCATATTGTAATTCCAAACCAAGATTTGTCAATGATGAATAATAACTAACACAAAACAACTAAGAACCTAAAAATTACAGGAGTAAACCTTGTAATGGAACCGAGAAGGTTATGTCATTAATAAGAGTAGTTTGATAAGTAAAACAAGAAAGGTTGCATGGTAGCTCGTCCCTACCTTGCCTTGAGCTGGAGGGGGGCTTAGAAGGGGGCTGCCTTGAGCAGGAGGGGGGCTTGGAAGGGGGCTGCCTTGAGCAGGAGGGGGGCTTGGAAGGGGGGCTTGAGCGTTGAACTAGTCACAACCCAAATATAGCTTATTCATACTACATTAGTGTTAAAAAGAGCGTATTCGTGCTAAAAAGAACTTATTCCTTTCCTATCTTACTGTAGCATGTGCAAGATGAGGCTGCTAGGTGAAATTAGATATCAAATGTAGCCATGTTAGCACTTCATGAATCCAGTGGCCCTTTCCACTATGTTTGGTCAACATCCAAAACAAGCACACATTAAAGACTCATTTATCTGTGCATATTAAAACATCAATTTATGATTTCAAAGATTATTACTTGCTCTAAGGTCTTCACAAGAGAAGCTGTTGTATCTCAAAATGAGTGCTAGGGTCATCTTGCAATAAACAATATTTGTTTGTATGGGTATGATGCCCCCAAGTGCATGAACTGACATTACAGGAATGCAATAATGGCTTTCAATCATCTATGACTGTTTCTATGGTTATTCTAGGTTCCGTGTTTCAACATGGCTTTAATAGCTTGAATGTCAGAGGATCTTCATAGTTTCTCTTCATTTTGGTGCAGCTTTTGAATGCTCTTGTTCTGTCACTTTTATATTTTGATTAGTGTAATGAGTTGCCTTAGTACAATGTACTGAGACAAACACCATCCTTGGTAAAACCATGTTGAAAAGTTTTACTGCCTTTTTAAGAGAGCTTTTGTCAAAATGTTCTTCATTATCCATAACATTCTGCCTGTTCATGACTTGTCTAGAGTGTTTTTTGTTTTTTTTTTTTTGCTTATTCTGAATGGATTTTGCATCAATTAGATACTAATGAGAAGTCCTTAGCTTGTGCAACCTTCACTTTAGACATTCATATGCAGTTTCATAATGATGCTAACTTGGTTCTTTTGCAGCCTCCCTCATGAAACTTAACTGTCAGGTTTCGTGCTTGTCTTGTATTCTTCACATGTTACAGTCTGTCATAAGAAATGCTTATTTTCAAGGTCAAATGTAAGCTTCAAGGCAATTTTCATGTTACTGGTGTCTTGAATTGATGATATGCTAGCATTAAGCACCAATTATGCTTTATGAAAACTTCCTTGATTGGATTGCTATTGAAATTCCTTGTTATACCCATCATCTTTTAGTACGGTGCACAGATCAAATTCTTTGCCCCAATATAGTCATCAGTTGTGTGGTGTACCATTTATGCCTACCTGAAGCATGGACTATCGGTTAAGTGGGATAAATGATGCTCAAATATTTGTTACATACATGTTATTGGTTGCATTATAGAGGCCATTGCATTTTCAGTGGTTGCAAATAATCGTCTTCCCATGCTTGGCCATTCTTCTGACCACATCATCCAAAACCTTGAACAACATCCAAAACCTTGAACAATAGTACTAGCGAATGAAATATGTGATGAAGTATATGTAAAAGTTGACATGGGATATACAAAAGTCCTCTATCCAAAAGTTTGAATAGTGATGTGATAATGAGTGCCCAGCCATCAAACACCCTCTAGCCTTCTAGCACTTCGCTTTTGCTATTCCATAAGGGTGCACGACAGTGTTCAAATTGTTTTTGTTCCAAAATACAACAAATAATATTGATGCATACCTATCAACTACATTCTTTGATACAGACCTAGCAATGTTGTTAAGGGCCAGACCTGTAACTTCATGTATGCTGTCACAAAATACTGTTAGAAAGATGTCTGTCGAGAACTTTGGATTCTTCTGCTTCTTATTTATGAATGAATGGTAAAAAATATCAATATACTAGGCAATATGTGAGATGTACCATTTCAAAAATTTACCTTCGCCAAACTAACTAGAAGTTTGAGTTTTTAAGAGCTGGACACAAGCTGTTCTCAAATTTTTAGTATTTGGGGATTTGTAAAATTAGGGCTTTGAAACAGAAAACATTTCTGAAATAGATCCTAAGAGGATAAGCTATACACAGAAATGATTTTGGAAATGAATCCTAAAATATTTGAGAACCCTTGAGTGATGGGTGTTGGATCTATAACGATAGAGTAACTCTGACCTTTACAATTTTTACAGACTGGTCCTCTGGCTTGTTAATATCCTTCGGGCTCTTAGTATGGCATGAATTTATTCCTTGTTAAGTACCAACATTGTGAATCTCCTACCAAGAGACCTCATAGGGATAAATTAATCAGAAAGATGGTAGAGCGTTCCTTCAAAATTAACTCCTCATGTCAAAATTAACTCTGTGGGTTTTTCTACACATTCTGAACCACAACATTATCATAAATTGAAAACGTTGTTTTAATAATAATATATAAATGAATAATTAAACAAAATTATTTTGGATTGTAGATTACTGTGGTGTGGTTTCTAAGAGGAATTCAGAATTTTCACAGTGTTCATCTTTCATGGTCGACGTTTCGAGTCCTAGACCAAGACTCATCATCAGGACTGATTTCAGTCCTGATGATGAGTCTTGGTCTAGACTCGAAACGTCGACCAATGTAAAGATGAACACTGTGGAAAATCCGAATTCCTCTCAGTAAACAAAATTAACTTTCTTGCTACCTCTTTTTTAATGATTTTTTCTTTCGGTCGCAGAATCCCAGAAATCTCGACACAAATAAAGTAGATTCCCGTTGGCCGAAGAAACCACGTGGTTAGTGAAAGAAAATGAAACATGGCATGCCCATAGAAAACGAAACCTGTCTTCATGCGTCAGGAAAATGAAACAGGTCACATGAAAATGAAACTTGTCTTCATGTCTCTGAAGAAGACCGGCACGTGGTAAGAGAAAATAAAAATCCTAAAAACACCAGCTCATCAAAATCGCAACAACAACGGTTGTTTAAGCTTGCCTTCCCTGCATTTTTGCGTCTGGATATTCAGGATTTGCGTTGGGAATTCGATCATGGCATTTTTTCCTCTAGATATTTAGGATCAAGGACTCGGAATAGGACCAGAAAAGAGCACCACCTTTGTTTATGCCACTCCTCTTGGGTAAGGTATTTGCAAGTTAGCTGGTTATTGCCTTGCTTCCAAAAACACTCCTCATCTAGTCAACCACCCGTGCAACCGCAACAAAGGCAATAACAGAGACAACCTCACTAGCAACAAAGCCTCACTAACAACAAAGACAGAAAAAATAGCACCTTCACAGACCTACACAATAAGAACGCCTGAGGAATCATGGCTAGCAGAGGCAAGCTCACTGACAGACAAAAACAACACCGTTAGAGGGCTGCACAACAAGAACACCCGAGGAATCCTGGCGCTCTGTCGCCAAGGGTGCTCGAATCTGTCATTCGAGGGGCAGCGAAAGATATAGTATTAAATTTTTTGATGCCAAAATGCACAGCATTCACAGTTGACTAGCTCAGTAGACTCAACTCCTACTATTACTCTCATCAGAGAGTTTGTCATTTGAACTGTTTCTAAACCTCTCGCTAGAACACTATCTTTAGAGTCAGACAAAGTTGGAGAAGCATGTCAAGATAACAAAACAAGAGTGGAAACGGTGGCGATGGCCTGGCTTTCAGTACTTGGGACTGTTCAACTCTACTATGAATGGGGATGCTATGAATGGGGATTCAAATAACAGATTGGTGTCAACTCTACCACGAATGGGGATTCGAATCATAGATTGGTTGCAGTGGAGTTGGAGATTCGAATAACAGATTAGTTGCAGTGGAGTTCGATACCAGAAAGAGCAATTCCAATGACATTCAAAGCCAGATCCACCATCGGCCGTAAACTTTTTCGAAGAGGTGAGGCTAGCTTCCACCGCCTTGCTTTTGTATCCATAGTTAGTAACCATTTCAGTTTTATCTCACCTTGTTCATTGTAGGTTCATTGTATCTCATCGCAGAAACATAGCCGACTCTGTCCATTGTATCTCATCTTTGAGAGGGTTTCTTTACCATTCCTATTTCTTTACTACTCTTATTGCTGAACAACGACGACCCATATCAGAAGCACATTAGCCCATATCTTATTGCTGAACATCGACAACCCATATCAGAAGCACATAATAAGAATGAAGAAGAGGAAAAGGCAGCAGTAAGGACAACCCATATCAGAAGCACATAACAAGAATGAAGAAGAGGTGACTTCAGTATGCTACAGAAGCCACAAAGGAAAGAAAGGCAATTATCTTTATCCTTACATTTGAATTCAGTATCCACAACAATTCGGTATCCATAGCTGTTGCACAAAAATTCAGTATCCATAGCTGTTGTAGAGAGTTGTTACAGAAAACAATTGATCGACTTCACTATCGATGGTGAACAATTCGGTATCCATAGCTGTTGCACAACAATTCAGTATCCCTAGCTGTTGCAGAGAGTTATTGTAGAAAATAGGTGTTACAGAGAGTTGTTGCAGAAAAAAATTGATCGACTTCACTATCGATGGTGAAAGAATTAGAGCTCGTGCTATTGCTTAATCAAACTCTCCACTGCCCAGCTCGAATGTACCTGAGATTGTGGCCACGCACATCTTCATGCAACCTTCTTCTCCTCTCTCCATCTCGCCACGCTCATCTTCATGCAGGCCAGCAGACCACCTGTTTGTCTAAAATAAGACAATTGAACATCATCCCAAGCATGCATGAACATCCCAATCCCAATCATTAAATGCTTAGCATTAATGCTAGCATTAAGTTGATCTTAAGCTGATAACAAAAACATAAGTACATATAACCTAAGTTTTTGCCTCCCCATCTCGGGAAGAGGCCAAATAAGATAATAAATGATTATGTATTTAAAAACTTTCATTATAATAGTAACAAGCAGCTCAATTAAAACTAACATCGTGCTTTTCGATTACTATAGTCCCTGGCCATTTCCAGATGGCAGGGACTAATAACTCTCAATAAATACATATACATAGAAATTACAGTGAAGCTGGGTATCAAGATTAAAAAGAAGCCCTTCAAGGTATTATAATTACATATATTCAGGTATTAAACTCTTAGTTTGTACAAAGACAACAAAATAAAAACGTAGGGTAAACATAGACCCATAATAAAAGTGGACGAGTCTATAGTTTCAATATTTAACCCTGAGAGGAATCAGTGCATGAGTCTGACAACCCTTAAAAGCTAAACAAGGCTGAATACTGCAGATGAGGAATGACACCTAGAAGAGAGAGGAATCAGTGCATGAGTCGGATGTTGTGTGGCCGCATGTTAACAACCCCGTAGTAACAAAAAATCTATGGGGAGGTGAGAACAATTTATCTGCAGACAACAGGATGCAACATTCCCTATAGTTAACCATTCATATATATCTAATGGGGAAACCAATATAGGAAAAGAGGATGACTCCAGGGAAACGAAAATCTCTGGTTCAAGAAAAAATCTTACCTAACATGGAATGATGGGTTATGGTGCGGCCCAGTTGAAGCCATGATTAAAAAAAACCTACATTCTGATTTGAACCCTGTAGGAACAACTGAAACACCAGAAGAATGTAAGAAAAGGAGAACATAAAACATAACCTTCAGTGTACTTGGGAGGTTGTTAAAGAGCTTGGAAAAATAGAATATTGATGTTCTTCGGTAGACAAACCCTCCATGGAAATTGGAACCTACACTAAAGCTAAAGAAAAATATGTTAGGACTATTCAAAGTATCATAAACAATAATAGAACTCAAGGAGGTATTTTCTTATACTGACCATGGAATTACAGTGGCAATATCGAATCAAAACCCTTGATGCCATAGGGTTTGGTTGCAGAGTGATGACAACAGAAAGACGGAATGGAGGTGGCGTGGTTACCATTAACCGTCCTTGCAAATCCTGGATCGTCTAATCGATACGTAGAATGATCAAGGGTTACTGTTAAATTGTATTGCTCTACTTCTTCTCGCACTGGCGGTGGGGGGCACTCATGCCCATTACGAAGGTCTCCCAAATCAATTGAATTTGGTCGTTTCTCGCCAAACGTCCGCCGACAGGAAGAACGTGCAGGCGGTAACTCTCATTGTAGAAAGTGTTATCACTCAGGTTGTCCCTAGGCTCCTGTAGGGCTACGGCTGAGGTAACCACAAACCAATCTTTGGATTGCAGGTTCTATCCCACCTGCAATCAGAGAGGGCTCTCTCTTAATGATTCAACTTTGTTGATGATTTTAGGCTAGCTTTTGGCTCAGGGGTTTTTGTTTGTGCTTAGATGGAAGGAAAATGATTTCAGGTAGAGAGGCAATTTATGAAGTGATAAGTTTCAAACCATTCGGCATGGAGTCATGGGTTAGGATTATCAGTGCATCTTTCTGGTCATAAGAGAAATAATGAAGCAGGATAGCTGCTCATAACACAATCTTCAGACTAAAAGGATGAATGATATGTAAGGAATGAGAGGCACTTAAGAATCTCTCATTTAACTTAACAGAGGGAAAGATGATCTCTATCTAGGGGCAATGAAGAATCCCTGGATAACTGTCTTGGGTTAAGGCAAACATGAGCCATGTGGAATTCATATTTATGCTCAAACAGAGGAAAACATAAAGAAACAACAGAAATTGAGCATAGAGTGTATTTAAACAAATTCTAAGCTAATCTTTCTTTCAGCTATTTAAGAGCGTAATTCATGAATGAAAACAGAGGTAAGAAGCACTTATTGAGTTATGCACAGCACGAGAATTCAATAATCACTCTTCAACCAGTAAACACAGTGAATAATCTATTCTCCAAGGCTCATAAGCAGTCTTTGATTATAGAAACTTATCAAATATTACAGTGTGAGTCTCCCCCGGAGCAAAATCAGCTAGAGATAGCTTGTTGACTTATCAACCAACCAACCAACCCGTAATACAGTATTCAGGGCTGTCTTTATAGTGTAAATATCTCAAACTTATTTATTACAATTGACCTAAAACAGGTATGCGAAAAGAGCTTTCTAAACCTAAAATTGTGCCAAAATTAAATGTAGGTAAATATCTATTGAACTGTGTCAGAGGTAGCTGGATTAAAAAGGAGTGCACTCTGGCCCTTGGAGTCTCGATGCAGTACTGCTGGAATAACTATGTTTTGGGATCTGCAGTTCTGTTTTGGTGCGAGTTAAATGTGCAATAACGATGATTTGAGAGTTTTGAGTGGCCTCGCCCTCTTTCTTTGACTTTGCTGGAAGGTATTAAATTTTCTCCTGCTTTGGGTCGCTGTTAAGATCTTCACTAATACTCTTTGCCGCTACATTGATGGTCTCCGCTGCTTTCTGATACTTTTTGACGTGTTTTCTCTCTGTGAATTTGATCTGATACTCTTTAATCTTTGTCTCTGGTCTCTTCCTGTCTTCAAATCAATTTAATTTGGCAAAATCGAGCAATTTCGGGCCTTTTTGGTGCAAAACGGGCCAAGGAATCAAAAGATTCCCTAAAGATTCCCCAATATGGCCTATCTCCCGTAGCGATGCGCGATTAGTGCTTTGCGCTAATCTCGCATCGAAAACTGCCTCTGTTTCTCATTCTGGAGCTCTGAAGCACGATTTTTCCTCTTGCTCAAATTTTCGGTTTTTTGGCTGCTGAAGTCAGCAGTACGGCGGATGACGTCAGCATGCTGACGTCAGCAGTGGGTTCCTTTGGTACGAATGTGACGTCAACATGCTAACATCATCAAGGTGACGTGGCAGTACGGTGGGGTGACGTGGTAGGGATACGTGGCAGGGTGACGTGGACCAGGCGCAGGCAGGGTGAGCTGACATGGCAGGATGAGGTGGCATTCCTATTATGTGAGGGGAGGGCAGTTTTCCCTGTCCGTCGGACTGCCTTTGGTACGGAGGTGGTTTTTGTCAGGGGTGGCCCGATGCAATGGGAGGCTGCCACCTGTCCCAGTGTAAGACGGGAAAACCGTCGGTCATCGGGTGGTAACCTACCATCACAATCGGGCGCGCGATGTGATCAAGGACCGTCGGATTTGGGGGAGGCGATCCGATGGTGGACGGGAAAGGGAGATGCACGGGGTTTAGCAAAGGCGTGTGTGTGTTAAAGGCTTAATTTTTCATGGCGCGGTGGGTTTTTAACTTTAGAAAATGGGTAAATGTGTTTGCGCAGTGAAAACTTATCAAACAAACATTAATATTTTTCACAGAAGAATTCGCGGGGAGGGTTATTTAGCATTTGGAAAGGGTTCCCTTAGTGTTTGGAAGGGGTCCATACACTTGGGAGTGGAAATTCTTGCAGAGGGAGGGTTCTTACTAAAGTCCAGGTGACTTAGTAATTCCCAGTGAAGTATTTATGGTTAAATTTCAACCAGGGGGAGGGGATATTTACATAAGGACATTATCTACATAGTTTTAGTAGGGGGATGGGAAAAATATAGGGAGTTAAATAATAGTGTTAGTAGTTAATATGGAGATGAGAAGAAAGTGCTAAGTTTCATAAATCTTAGGCTTGAAAAGGGGAGATAGAACCTTATAGAGAGAGTATGGATTTTCTTTGAGTGGAGCAGGTCTTCACCCAAGCTAATGACATGAAAATGATGAAACTAAGAGATATCAAGCAGATCTTGACCTCTTTTTGGGGAAATTAGTTAATGATTTGGGGGAGATGGAGAAAGGAAGTTAGTTATGCCTGTTTTGAGCTCTTTCACATAAAACTGCCTAGTGATTGTGTCCTGAGTGGAGATGACACCCTGAAAACATGGAACTGATCAGCAATCAAGATTCTGCAACCTCAAAACTACCTACCCAGCCTACTTACCTAACATTTTTTCTTCTTTTGGTTTGGGTGCACTTAGACTTGCAGACCCATCATTTCAATTTTTTCTTTTTTATACCTTCCTATCTACCAACTACCCTTTTTTCTTCCAAGGGCCTAGATTAAGCAGTTGGGCTCCTTTGATTCTCTACCTATCTAAGAATTTGCCAAGATTAAGCTGTTTGGACATATTTTCATCCTCTATATTCTAAAACAGGAAATTGAATCCTAGGGAGACCAAGATTAAGCTGTTTGGACCTCCCTTTAGCTGAAAATTGTACAAAACTGGAATAGCTTCTCAAAATTTGAAAAGTAGTTAAACGAACTCTGAGTAGCCTTCTTTGCTTGGTGACTGTTTAGCAAATATGGAGCATTGCAGCATGGAAAGTATGACATAGTTGGCCTGTAAAAATGTCAATCATGAAATATGAGTAACCTGCTACAACAGGAGGCTAACAGTGGCTCCACTTGGGGATGGATTCTCCTTGTGAGAAGCTAAGAACAACAGGCCTTGCCTTGTTTCTTCTGTTATGGTTGTGCTTTGAACTTGTTAGTGCTGACTGTTGGATTGATTTGAACTTTTGGATTGGGAACAACTCTTTCTTTCACTTGTGCTACTGTTAAGCTGCAAAGCACCGCCTGCTTTCTTCTGCGCTCTTTAGCATTATGGATTCTTACAAAAAATCAAAACACTTGTATATACAAATATTCTATGTACAGAATAAAACATCGCCTGCTCTTTTTCAATCAAAAGGATCATTGTAGTGCTTTAGCATTTGGCCATTGACAGGGCCTTCTTCAGCTGTGCTGCCATCTGGAGATTTGAGAAAATAGGTATTATTTCCTTGCACAGCGCTGATAATGTACCGACCTTTCCACAGAAAATCGAATTTTGCGTGTTTGCCCTTGTCTTCTCTTTGTGAATCCAATCTTAGAACTTTGTTGCCCACCCAGAAATCCTATGCTTTGGCCTTCTTATCAAACATCTTTTTGATTTTTTCTTGCAGTATTTGAGCTCTGTCGAAGACTTGTTCTCTGGTTTGTTGAAGATGAATGGTTTGATTAACTCTTCTCTACATGTCATTCGGTTCAGCCTGAATTTTTTGCAACAATTTAATAGTAGGAATGCCCAGAGATGAAGGGAACTTGGCTTCCATGCCATATACAAGTTCATAAGGGCTCATCCCAATGGATTTCTTGGTGGAAATTCTGTCGACCCATAGAGCATTTGTGAGCTTCCTATGCCAGTTCTTTTTGTTTTCCTCCAGCAATTTCTTTATGATATTGATGAGGCTTTTGTTGGAAGACTCGGCCAAGCCATTACCTTGAGGGTAGTAAGTTGTGGAGTGGCCTAAGGTGATGTGGTATTTATGGAAAAAGTTGATCATTTTTTTGGATTTGAAAGCAGCAGCGTTGTCAGTGATAATTTTCTTAGGGCAGTCGAATCTAGAAAGGATATTGTTCTCAAGGAATTGGATAATGGTGGAGTCGTTGGCTTGCCTACATGGGATGGCTTCAATCCACTTAGTGAAATAATTGGTGGCTGTTAAAATCCACTTGTGTTGGCTTGAGGAAGAGGGATGAATTTCTCCAATGATGTCGAGACCCCATTGTTGAAAGGTTTCTCGGTTGAAATGGGCTTAAGGGGCAAGGGCAGTAGTTTTCTTTTCCCTTCAAAGATTTGGCATTTGTGGCATGAGACAGCAAACTTTTTTACATTTGCAAATAGAAAGGGCCAGTAATAACCAGCCCGTAAGATCTTGTCAGTCGTGGACTTCCAATATAAGTGTCCTTCGCAGTCCCCTGCATGGGATTCTTTCATCATGCTGTTAGTTTCATTTATAGTCAAACAATTAAGAAAAATTCCTTCATGATTTTTCCAAAACAAAGCACCATCTATAACACAAAATTTTGATGATTTTATCCTTAAAAATCCTTTCTTGGTTCTGGAAAATCCTGGGGGAGCACACAAGTTTAACAATACAAAGCAAATATCAGCATACCATGGGGATTGCATGAAGGTTTCACTGATCTGTTGAGTCGCTAGCTCCGGTTCATTGTCTAGTTGATTAATGTCTAATTCTTGGAAGTTTGTTTCTGACATTAGTTTGGCTAACCCTTGTCCTTTTATGAGCTTGGTGGGCTTTATTTCAATGTTGTATTCAAGGATGTTGGCAATCCACTTGCCTCTTTTGCCTTCTAGTCCCTCTTGAGTTAGTATATCGTTTACAATAGCGTTAGGGACATAGGCAATCACGTGGGAGTATAGGATGTAAATTCTGAAATCTTTGATGGCTTTGACCAAGGCATAGGCCTGTTTTTCCATAATCTGATATTTCACGGGTGCATCTCTCAAAGCTCGGCTGAAGAAAGCAATTGGCTTTTCGTTGCCCTGATCATCTTTCTGCATAAGGACAGCATCTATAGTGTGTTCATATGCGAAGGAAAAAATGATAAAATCTTTGTCGAATTGAGGACTGGTGAGGACAGGCGTTTGAGTTAGGTCAGTTTTTATACTCTCAAAAGCTTGTTTGGTTTCAAGAGACCATTTTACCTTGGCATCCTTCTTCAACATGTTGCTCAGTAGCCTTATTAGCTCGGCTAGGTTTGGGATAAATCTCCTTAGGAAATTGATCTTTCCAAGAATGCTTGTAGTTCTTTTATGTTTCTTGGATAAGGGATTTGAAGGATAGCTTGAATTCTTTCTGGGTCAATTCTAATTCCATCTTTTGATATTATATGCCCTAGAATCTTGCCTTCCTCAAGGGAAAACAGGGACTTCTTAGGATTCAAGGAAATGCCATATTTCCTGCGTGTCATGAAAATTTTCCTTAAGTGCTTAAGGTTCTCTTGGTCAGATTTGGAGAATGGGGTTAGGTCATCAAGGTAAACTACGAGGAAATCATGTATCTCCTTAGCAAATGCAATATCCATTGCCCTTTGCAAGGTAGCACCAGCATTTTTCAGCCCAAAAGGCATTTTAACGTACTTAAATGTTCCCCACATGTGGTAAAGGCTGTCTTATCCTGGTCATCCGAGTGAACAAGTATTTGATTAAATCCTGAAAATCGATCGAGTAAAGAAATTCTAGAGGAACCCACTACTCTTTGCAAGATATGGTTCATTTTGGGCAATCGGTAGTGGTCTTTTAGAGAGACCTGGTTTAAATTTCTCAAGTCTACACACAGTCTTATCTCTCCTGTTTTTTTTCTAGTGGGAACTAAGTTAGACACCCATTCAGAGAATCTGATGGGTGCAATGATACATGCTTCAAACACTCTCTTTATTTCTTTCTCAATAAGGGGAAGGAGCATGCGGTTGATTCTCCTGAGTTTCTGTTTGAACGGTTTTTGATTTGGTTTTAAGGGAATGGTATGTTGGATCACTGAGGTGTCATAGGACTTCAAG
>APFE030447736.1:80471-133881 GCA_000404065.3 Pinus taeda
GAGATCCCCTGACATGTTGGCAGGTCTGGCACCGTCAACATTTCTGGTGCTAGGAGGGCCAGATGACAAGCTGTGTCCTCTCATCCTATTTTGAACCTTTGCACATCTATCATGGATTATATTACACTCATCCCTCCACGATGTCTTTCGCATGCCGAACCTCTCAACATCACGAGGGAGTTGTTTAATCTCATGTTCAAATTCACGTATGATGGTGAAGGTGAAGTTTCCTAGCCTGAGTACTTAGAAGACTTCTATGTTTTCCTTGAGAATGCAGACTAGTTCTATGCAGAAGGTCAGCCTGCTACTTTCATACACACTTCGTGAATCCCCACAACGGTGGTGCTGGAGTCTACCTCCTGGAAATGTGCACTCACTTGACCAGTTCTGTGATCTCATTGAATCTACTTTCCATCATTTTGATCAAGAACCTCTTGACCAAAAATTGTTACAACAACGGAAGGCCCCGCATGAATCACCTATGGAATTTTGGGACTGCTTCCGTGTGTTGCAGTTTCAAGCTCTGAAAAGTCAGATGAAATTCCAGTATCTCATGGACAGATTTGAGTACTGTATTACCAAATCTATTAAACCTAAAAGAAAGTAGCCAAGCCCCACTCAGCATACTTCGGTGATGGAGTTGTGCAATCACAGATGGACACGATCATTGTCACAAGTGACTGTCCATCGTCCCCTCATCAAACAACTCCACCACTGCAGAATGATGTGGGAGAACAAGCACACACATTTGTTCAACTGTCACATCCTCCCAACATCACTTCTCTCAATTTTCGCATAGATTTGGTTGCGAAGCCCATGGGTTGTCACATGTCTATTTTACCTTAACCTCTGTCTTCGTGTTATGTTGATCCTCCAGATTGCATTGTCTTGTGTTCTTCCATTCTAGACTCTACACTTGTTGTGAATGAGGATCAAGCTATCAACGGAGTTGGTGTTGCATAACCAACTTGCGTTGTTATTCATGAAAAGTATGACTGGGAGCTTGAGCATCAACCCTCAACGAAGGATGACTCCCTTATGTCCGAGCCTCCTACGTATTTTCCTGACATCTTCGGTGATTCTGGCATCCATGATTTCGCATGTGTACCTCCATTTACAGATGCACCCATTGGTGATAATTTGCAGAATACACCAGATCTTAGTCCATCATCCAACAATGGAGAGGATAAATTATTCATTGAAAATCCACTTGATTTTTCGTCTAATTTTTCCAGAAACACAGAGGGTGAATTTTTTCGCTTCTCATCTACCCCTCTGATTGATTCATCGAATCATGAGGATGCCAATTAAATCATTGCTTTTGTTGATTGTAGATGTCATGATTTATTTACTCTCGTATTCGATCACAATGATGATTCTATCACAATTGATTTTTCCAAGCCACCTGTTTATGATGATCTATCTATCGACGAAGTCAAAACTCCATAGACTGTCGAGGCACTTCAGCCCGAGCTGATGGTTATGTCTTGCCCTCGTTGTCCTGAGGCTGGTTTCACTTCTGATCAAGAAATTGTTGAAACACCCAAGGCTCCTCATCACTCATCTATATGCATTGAAGATCAATCTCACACACAGATCATACTTCCTCCATTCAAACTACACGTGTTCATCGCTCATGCATTGGAGGAATCTTACATAGCAAGCACATGTGCACGTCACACATTGTCTTTGTTTCTTTTATTTGCTTGCATGTCATAGTTAAGAGTATGTGTATGCTTAACAGCTGCACACAGTGTCACACATCACCATTATAAGTCCATGGATTGCACGTCATGCACTTGCACTCACTTATGTTCTGTGGACACATTTAAACTTGGAGTGTGTTTGTCTTCATTTTTATATCTTTCATGTTTGTTGGTTCGCACAGCTGTGTTGTTTGCTAACTATGCTTTCACCAACATGGGTTGACCAATGCAGCATGTAGAAATTCTCACTGTAGATTAATCTGATTATGCAATGTACTAAAGCAAAATACTTAATCTACTTCTACAATCAAACTTGCGAAAGCTTAATCGATTTTGAGCAAGATCAAATAGAACACATATAATAGAGAAGAAGAAACAATCACACATGAAACCTAGAAGAATACTCTGGGGAAAGCCTCACCTAAAAACCCTGCTATCGGTATTATCATACAAGTGGAAATATCTCAGGATTACACAAAGCTTTAGCTCTCACAGCTATCCAGCTCCCAGTACAATCCCTCACTGCTGCTCATAAGCAAACAAGGCTTCTCACAAATCTTCTCCTCTGCCCTCCAAGCCTCCTATTTCCTTGCACTTTTCCTCTGGGATGATTCTCCTTCAACCAAGTGGAACACTACTCTTGCACACTGTAAAATTGTGTAATCCTCAAGGAATCAATTCCTTCTGCATGTAAGAGATTTTCTCATAGGAAAATTCTTGCAACTGATAGTAAACTATCCTTACCTTTAATCTCAACTGGGTCTTTGCCTGAACTGACATGCATGAGTTATTTATGAGAGAATATTTAGTTATCTGGAGAACACTAGTTGCATGCATGCATGCATTAATTGATTGAACTCACAATCATTTCCATAAACTGTTTGGAACTAATCTAACTGGACTTAACTTAGTTAATTGATCTAACTAATTACAACTCATCCTTATCTCCTTAATTAAGGGATAACTTCCTCAATCAAAGGGATAATTGTTGCATGACTTCACAAAGACCTCATGTTTGAATTTCTCCAACTAATTAACTCAAGATGAATTAATTAATTATTTTTCAAACAGCTGGTGAGACTAAATTCGAATTTTAATTCTCAATTTTAATTTAAGGACAAATTAAAATTGGAATATATCCTGAAATGCTATCTATAGCAATGTTATTTTTAGCATTTCTATTTTTAGCATTTCTTGTTGCTATTTTCAACACGCCGGTGGCTATATTGGAAGTATCACTTCACATGAGTAGACCCATGAACCATTAGCGTAGGAGTAGGAGTAGTGTTTGATTTTGGTTTGTTTGCTTGCATGTATGTGTGCTTATTACCTTGCATGTTTGTTTGCTTGCATGCTTGTTTGTTTATTCGCTTTGCTTATGCATGTACTTCTACTTTTCGCTTTGTTTGTGGTTTGTTTACTTTTTTGTATTCATAGGTTAGTTTCGCATGAAACTGTGTGCGACTCCTGAAACAAGTTGGGTAAAGTCAAGAGGACTTGTGCAGTTATCAATAGTTGGTTATCTGTCATCCAGCCTCTATATGAAGAACTTGTTATCTTTAGTCCATGATATGTTTATGGAAAATGCGTATTGTTCAAAGTGAACCTTGGTGAATACACAACACTTGCATGCTAACTAGTGTCACCTACTCTAGTCAGTTGTTTTTGGGTTAATTCTTGTTAGCTCAGTCAAGTAGAGTAAGGTGAGGGGGAAAACCTTAACAAGCACGTCAGAGGTATATATAAACTACTTCTCTGAAGGAACAACCTCTTCTTCTCTCAATAAGTCAGGATCCCTCTTCCGCCTCTGAAATGATAAGTGTTATGCATAGTAACGAAAAATGAAAAAATGAAAAGTGAAAATTAAAAAAAAAAAAAAGAAATGAAAATGAATAAAGCGAAAGAAGAGAAAGGATTCCTACACAGAGAGGTGATGCAAGTAACTCCATCAGGGTACTAACCAAGCTCGCTGGCACTGGAGCAATGTTTGTGTTCTTGCGTGACTCCGTCGAGGTACTATCCAGGCCTGTTGGAAGTTGAGCAACACGAGAGATGAAACTAAAACTCTGGAGACTATAAAGCTTGTGCACCAATATACCCCTCATCCCCAATCAAAACAACTATGCTGGATTGGCTTGGAATGTGTGTCGACTGACCAAGAGCTTAGCAGATGCTACATCTTACAATCAAGCAAGTGTGGAAACCAAGACAAACATAGAATTGAACAATACTTCTGGAGGTGTTAGACTTGCTTGTCTCGAACAAGGTCCATTCAAAGAGCTAGAGTTCTACCTGTGTGTTGCCAAGTGTTGTAGCAGCTATAACCACCCTCCAAAATTTTTCCTTAGCTTCATTTTAGAGCTTCCCTACCAACCATCCTCAGTAGCATGTCTTGCACTATCAAGTACATGAGCTTCATTGGTTTTTCAGCAGCTTGCCAGGCTCTGCATGATTATTTGCTTCACTCCTCTCATAGGCTGGCATATCGGACTTGGGTTAGCTACTGCCTTATCAACTCCCTCAGAAAATTGCACAGTTTTGTAGGGGAACCAACCTTCCCTCCAAAAATTGTTCAAATCTGACTGCCAGCTTGCTGGGCTAAGAAATTGCATAATCCTGTCAAATAGCCTTCCTTTGGAAAATTGTGAATATGGCCTAGTAGTGCATCTCAGCCCATAAATTGCGCAATTATGGGCAGCAGTCAGTTGCTCCTCCCAAAAATTACATAATCCCTCTGGACAGCCAGCCCAGCTTCCTCCTAGAAATTGTGCAAAAAAACTCCCTCAGTCAAGCAGGCTATTGCATGTGCCTTCAGGTTGACCGGTTCCACCCAAGACCGAGAAAACTTGACTTGCATGCATGGGTTGATTTTTCGCGAAATAGCATAAAGAAAAATGAAAAAAGCATCCCTATCCCTAGATTTTAGGGAGCTATTTTTAGCAGCTAAAGTTTACATGAAAAGACCGTTTTAGAAACTTTCCTCCAAGTGTCGTTTTTTCCTAGATTTGTGGCATGCGCATCATGAGCCTCAAGCTTATGTATTCAATGCTTCAGAGCTCATTATTCACATCGATCTTGGAGCTCTGACATCCCACAACACATCCAGGGGTCTTTAGCAGATCCATCTCAACTATTTCCAGGTAAGTTCACTTTACTTGTCTTTCGCAACATTTTTGTTGCTTTTTGTGTTTTGGCTTATGTGAGTGTTGTCTGCTTGATTTCTGTGAATTCTTGATGTCATTTTCATGCGGGTTAGCCTATACAAGCATCATTTTAGTTTTTGTTTGCATCTCATTGTTGTCGCATGCATGACAATGTTTTTCACGAATGATCACCAATTCGATGACTCGTTTCACACACATGAATGTTATTCTATTTTCTGAATCTTGCATTCACTATTTGAATGCATGATCATTCACTCCTGCTTACACTCAGTATCTCCATGCATTCACATCTTCATTTTCTTTTAGTTTCCCATCGACGGGTCTAGGCAACCTTGGCCCAGACTCTAGCTCACCCAGACAACATTGTGCAATTCTGAGAAGGAAGGCTTTGCCTTCCTCCCAGAAAATGCACAATTTTGGCCAGTTAGTGCCCTTTAGTCTTGCTTTGCACAATTCTGAGAAGTAGTGACTCCTGGCCGAAATAATTGTGCAATGCAGTCCCTCGCCTGCATCACTTTCCAGTTGAAATTGTGCAATGGGAAATCTCAGCACCCAGCAGGCCAATCTAGATTGTGCATTGCACAATTCTAGCAGTCAACCAGCCTCTTGAGAGTTTGGGCTACCTTTTGTGCAGTTTCGGTACTCAGTCTCCCAGCCTCCCAGTGAAAATTTCAGAATCCTTGCCAGTCATTCCCAGGTATGTTTCATGTCAGTCCTCCAGTTTTTTATGGTTTTAACTGTAGATTTCTTACCATGCATGTTGCCATGTCTCTAGATATAGTAGGTGTTTGTCCGTCTCTTCGCAGTTTAGGATCAATGGCCTCCAAGAGAGTAGAGTCAAAGGACACCGACAGAAGCACAACTTGTTATGCTTCTTAACCTGCAAAGCAATACCGAACCGAGAATATGCGCGGAAAAATACCGAGAACATAGTATATGTTAAGAAAATATACCCAGAACACAGAATAGCAAAGATTTTATTACTCAGAGAGAATTGTTCGCAGGCCTCTTCGAGGGGGCAACCTCCAATAGAGTAGAGCTCGATTACAAAACAAGACACGATGCTCCTCGCAGGGAGTCTCTATCCTTTATATATGACTCATACATGCAATTGCATGGGTCAATACTGTGGGTTTTATTAATACCATCTATCTAATACTACCGCCCATTTGCAACTAAACTGTGGTCCCTTCATTAATTGCGGGTTAACCACTTACAAATATTAATATGGGCTTTATTGACTCTTGACTATGACGTGATCCCATGACATGAATAACGGGGTTAGGGTGGGACCCTAACAACTAGGATGGTGGAAATAGTTTGGAAATTATTTTTGTGTGCAAGAGGTATAAAAATGAGCTTGTTGATTTTTTACCAAAAAATAAAAGAAGAAAACAACAAGTTTCTCACTCTTTGAATGTGTAAAAAATGATCTAAAGTAGTGCCCACATAAATTTTAGGGGTAAAAAAATTATCTAGTGGTTGGTTTATTATAACGTGTAACAAAATTAAGATATAAAACAATTTTAGAAAATGGAAAATATGCCATTTAATATGTTTGAAAATTAGGAATAATAAATTCCTTGTGTCCAAAATGACTTGTAAACATGCCCAAAATTGATCGGAATTGCTTGAAAAGTGGTTTGAGTAAGATTAAAGGAGGGTTGTGTATAAGATTTTGGGTCCAAAAACTTAATTCCAACCTTTTAATATGCTACTACCATTATGGGAAAATGTGTAATAAATTTCTAAGTAAAGTTTGCTAAGATGTTGGTGGACCAATGAAAGGTTTAAGTACTTTAACCATATATTTTCTTATATTTCAATCTAGTTAACAAATAAATAAGGATGTTACTCCATTTTTATATTGTAACTATTATTCCTAGTATAAAATGTGTGAGTTATTATACACCACTTAGTTAGAATAATGAGTTTCTGTCCAATTTAGTAAATGAGGCATTAATTAATCCAAAAGGAATATCGTTATACACATATGTGCCACAATAGGTAGTAAAGGTGGTTCTATGAGAGTCAAAAGATCTTGGGGTGATTGATTGTATCTTCATAAGCCATCTAAAAGTGATATCATTTGGACACCAGAAACATGTTGGAGAATCTCATCCATAGGTGGGACAGAGTAATTATATTTTAAGGACTCTTTGTTCACAAGTATAAAATAAAATAGAAATTGAATATCCCAAATATTTTTCCAAATTTGAGTGAAATTGGAAAGCTACTATGGGTAATGAATAAGGTATACAACCCCTAATACTTCCATCTCGTCTAACTTAGCCCGAACTATTTTCTCCAAAGAAAATGTGTTCTTCCTTGGTATCTATTTATAAGGTTCTAAATCAATTATTATAGCTACGTTTTGAACTATTTCCTACATATTGAATACTTTGAGATCCTTATAGGGCTAAGCAAAAACATCCTTGAAATCTATTAAGAATTTTTTGAATTTGTTGAACTTATTAGTAGAATTTTGTGACCCTATATTTTCCATGTTTGAAAGATTTTCCATTTCCATATTTATAGTGGTAGTCTCTTGCACACTTTTAACTTATTCACTATTAATACTAGTGTAGAGATATATGCATGGGTAGACTTACACATATATTCTGATAGAGATAATCTTGAGGGGGCTTTATTTGTTTTCAATTGGATTATATGCTCTATTTTTCCCAAATACAATGGAAAAACAATTTTCCCAAATATAAAGCATGATTTTATTCCATATTGAATCAATAGAGGAGCTTTGAATATGGAAAATGTGCAGGTTTATTATTTTTGAAAAATTTCAGGGGTGAAATCCTAGGAGAAGGATATAGGCTGCATCTAATATAGGGCTATGAAATTGCAAAGAACTTCAATTCTTGACCATATCCCAAATGTTGCTATGATTTTTATTGGTGTATTTTAGGAGGACCATTTGTTGTGTCCATGGAGAATTAGAGAAGGGGAAAATATTGAAGAGATTCTTTGCATATTTTGGATTGACATGAAAAATATGGAAAACAGAAATGCATTTAAAACCTGATGTTCAATATTATCCCATGTTAGTATTTATCATTGAACTAAGAACTAGAGAAAATGGGAGACCTTAGGCCATAAAATATTCTTCCATATATTTTCTATATTTCTTCTTTAGAGAGGTGGGAGTCCCTTACCACTAAGTGATAGGCTTCTTTCACCATGCATGTTCCTTTAGGATGGTGTCCCCACATAAAGTTTGACTTTTTCCTTTGAAATTGATATGTATCTCTTTCACAAATATTCTTATAATTTCATCCAAACAATGGATATAGGAATTGAAGGCCATAAATATTTTGGAATCCAGTTTCTCCATTATGTTTCCTATACTTCCTACTTCTCGTAGTCAGTCACCAGTTGGAAATTCTCAGAGAGTATGTTGTGCCAAATATTGTAAAGTGATTCCTGTGTATTAAATTTGGGGAATTGATCCCAAGAGTCAACCCAAAAAAGTGTTCTCTTACCATTTTTTACCTCTTAGAAATACTATTAACATATTATATGCTTGTTGATGCTAGCAAGATTCCATATTGAGTAAAATTTGACAGAATGTTGTATTCTTACTCTCTGGTAAGGGGTGGTTCTTATTCCATATTTTATGCTCTAGATTTGATGCCATAGTTTGCTTTTTCGTTTATTTGTTTTTTTATTTGTTTTTTTGTTTTGTTTTTGTTTGTTTGTTTGTTTGTTTGTTTGTTTGTTTGTTTTGTTTTGTTTTGTTTTTGTTTTTGTTTCTTTCTCTTGGAGCCAACACTTCCTAATTTTATCTCCAAAGACAATGCTTAGTGATTTCAAGTTGCAATCTAGGCTAAGGCCTTCCTAAATCTTGGGTAGATAGAGTTTGTACCAAGCTACTTGGGACCATTTTCTTTCTCAAGACGCACCCCCCTCTAAAGAGAGCACTATAGGCTACAAATGTGATTAAGGATGCAATTAGAGGTAGAAAGAGAAAAAAAATAGGTAGATGGAGAGAGCCTAAAGGAGAAACTTCCAAAGCACCAAATGGAATTAAATGTTAAGAGAATGAAACATATATCTATCCAACTTGTGGGCCATCGTTTGAAGAAAATCAATCCAATATGTGGACATCAAATAATTTTCTACCGTGAAAGCACATATATAATTAGTAGGAAAGGAATGATGATTATATCCAAGAAAACAATAGATATGGCTTTGGACTTATAAGGGGTATTAAAGAAGAATATTTGGAACTTTAAATGACTGATCAAGGTTTCCAAGGCAGCCATGAAATCATCAAGCTCTTCGGATAAATGTAAATGTTCCTAAGAGGTAAGGGTACCCATTAACATAGTGTCATCAACAAAATGTTGATGGGAAAGATGCATAAACCTTTGATTTTTCCATTTGAAATTGCAACCTTTAAGGCCCTCCTAAGCCCCTCCATTGTAAGGATAAATAAGAAATGGGGGAGGGGTTCTCCCCATTAGATACCTATGGAAGGATTCAATTTAATACAGGGGGACTCACTGATAAGGATAGAACATAATGGTAAAGCGATTAACAAGCCAATCCAATTGGACAAAGAACCAAAGAATCCAAAAGCAAGTAAAAATTGATAAATAAAATACCATCTTAGTTTGTCAAAATATTTAGATAAATCAAGTGTAGTAACCATAAATTATTTTTTGTATTACCTAATATAGTGGATGACATCATGGGTTACCAATATACCATCAAGAACCAAATTCCCATCAATGGACCATGTTTTGTCAACAAGAATGTAGGAGGGTAGTAAGGGCTGAAGATGGTTAGTAATGAACTTAAAAATAATATTTTGGATGACAATATAAAGGGATATGGGGTGGAAGAATTCCAAATTATTCACATTTTCAAATGTATGGGCCAAGGTTAAGAACATACCATTAAGGGTTGGGAGGACTAAAGATGATTTTCTCGATCTAATACTAGTTCTTGAATTTCCCCTCCCATGAAAGGCTAACAAGATTGAAACAAATTAGTTTTGAAGTCGTAATTACCAAGGCCCTTATTTTTGGGCACACATTTGACAGCACATTCCACTTTTGATAAGGATATTTATCTCATTAACACTGAATTTTGATCTTGGTTCTATAGAGGTGGAATGTGCCTTGAAATTTTCCTTATGACTACCATTTTGTTTGGGTGAAGTTATGAGAGGAGTGAGAAATAATATTTTACTATCTCTACTTCAATACCATGGTGATTTGTAAGCTTTGCACTCTCGAAATCCTTGAGGGACGAAATATCATTATGGTGGAAGTGGTGCACTATCAATTTGAGGAAATAACTGTACTTTCTCCTTCCTTATTGAAGCACCTTAATTGTGATTTTTATTGCAATAGTATTTCCACTAAACTCTACAGTATTTGAGGTTAGTGATAAGTTCTACTTATTTAGCCCCAAATCCTCAGACTATACCTCAAGGATAATCCTTGTATGGAGTGAACACATGTGAAATTCTAATACTTGTTTAGACTTAAATACATTTCCAAAAGTCTCCCCATTCCATTTATTTATCTTGGAATTGAAATATTTTATTTTTTGTTGAAATTTATACATGGTTATTGCTCCTATGAAGTTTGCTTCATTCCACCAACCCTTATCTTTTTCTAGGAAGGAAAAATCCAAAAGTGAGAAACTTTCAAACCTAAAAGGCTTACTTTTGGGAGCAAATTTGACATTGGTATCTAATAAAATGAGCCAATGGTCTGAGCCCTTACTTGGGAGGATGAATCAAGAAAAATGACCTTCTTTAAAAGTGATTCATACATGAAGCTGTCCAACCATGACACAATATGAGATTTGTCACCTCATCAATTTTTCTATGTGAAGATATCATTGATTATGTCCACATACTTTAGGATTAGTTTCCTCATTGTATTCGTAAAGTGATTTACATTGGAGTCTAATTGATGTAATTTTCCTCTTTTCTATTCAAGGGACATTATAAGATTGAAATCCCTTCCCACTATCAGCACAACATTTGACAAAATAAGTCTTAGCTTACTTGTATATTGAAGATATTTAATTTTTTTCCTCACTACATGTGGCCCATAAAAATTGGAAATTAATCCTACCTTCTCTAGTCTGTTTGGTTGGAAATTTGCAATGAGAATATGTGGGGAAGAAAAGAGACCCGATATAGTCATCTCCTCCAAGTTCCACAAAATATTTATTCCTCCCACTTGGACAATAACATGAGTAGTGGATTTTCAACCTTCCCAAAAACAAGAGGTAACCATTGTCACATTTTCAATAACACATTCAGATTCTTATAACATTGCAATGGTTGGTTGTTACTTATGGTTTCATTATTTAAAAATCCTTGGCTTTCCTTTGAAATTGAGGCCCATAAAGTTCCATGATATGATGTTCATTGATGTTTGGGTGGATCAAAGGATAATGCATCTATCATAAAACAATTCTTCTTGAGTTAATATTTCTTCTAATTCTTGATGTAGATACTTATTTCTCTTTAATCAACTGACATTTCACTCAATGCCTAGATGTGGACTCCATCCCACCCCCTTGAGATATCTTGAGATGTGGGAGTTGTTAGCTATTTTCTTTACACCAACCTCCAAGGTATTTTATGAAGATGGGGCTACAAAATCCTCTTTCTGTGGAATCTTCAAATCTGAAAATAAAGGTTTCCATTGGGTTTAGCTTATCAAGAGATTTTTGTCGATAAATTTTATGTCAGTTTGACTCCCGAATTAGAAGTTATTCCCCTATAATGTTTAGTCATTTATATAGAGCCACATAAGCACTAAAATTAAACTTGTCATCCACATCACCCATGTGGAACTACCACCTCACTAGAATGGGGTTACATGCCATTACTTGCACCTAAATGAATTCTACATGGGCACTGAGAGGTATTCGTGGCACTACCACATCAACTTGGGCATGCAGTCCCACCAGGTCTTTCCCCTTCATGTTCTATATCCATTCCCTATTATATCCCAATTCATAATTGACCTAGTTTTACAACATGATTTTTCCCTTTAACACTTTCAGACCCATGGATCTATGGATCCAAATTAATTTGGGCTAAAATCTATTCTAATGGCCATTGAGGCCTTCATAAAGGTGTTCACCCTCTACCACCCCTAGACCCCACATCCATGGATACCTTTTCACATGTAATGTCATTTGGAACTGCCACATATGGGCATTTTTATGAGGTGATGACCCGTACCACTATTAGATCTGAAATTCCCATATCAAATTTAGCAGGATAGAAAATCCTTTCATTTGGCCTTCCAAACTCCTATCCAACCGCTACACGACCGAACCCCCCAGATCCTTAGATCCTCATCACACCCACTACAAATCTACCACATCACCCACATGCATGTTATGTCAACGTTACATCACCACATCGATATTGTTTAGGGAATATCCATGTGGCACTACCATGTCAACACATAAGTGTGTCATGTCCTCTTGCTATGCCACATAGGCTCTCAGTGGGACCCAACCTTACCCATGGGGCACTACCATGTTAGATTTTGTTCAAGGCTCCATTGGGTCCTCCCCCTTGATATTTTGTAAGGTTTCTCTACTATATTTGATTTTGGTAGAAATCCAATTCACTATGCCCTTAACATTATATCTATCCCTACCATCCTCAAATCGTGAATCTACAAATATAAATATGTTAAATTTAATCCATCTCATAAACATTTGGTCCTTGCAACAATATAACTCCTCTTATGTCTCCCTAAAGACTAGATCTTGGATGAAAAGATGCAAGCAACAGAGTATCTAGCCCTAGATGACATCCAAGCCTTCACATGGTATTGACCTTTTCCAACCTCTAAACTCTCTAGATCAACATATAATCTAGGTGGCTCCTGAAAGACACACATCACAAAGGGTTTATGAACACTCAAAAATCAAAGTGCTCATAATGATATCAACCTAGGACCAGAGTGTAGATCTCGTCATCTTGATTGCGGAGGTGTGAATGGTTCATCAATCTGAGTCCGGATGATGAAGTTATCACGAAAAGAGTTGCCTTGGTTCCATAGAAAAAAAGAGGCTTTTTCTCATAAAAATGGGTTTAAAGCCTTATAAGGTGAATCACATTGGAAGGCGTCCAAAGGGCAGACTTAAGGTTGGGCCATTAAAACTCCCCATTCATGATCTTTGATTAATCGAAGTCAGGGGGCATGCTATTTGTGATTTCGACATGCTATAGTGATCGACAATGCAGATCTCAACCATCGGATCGAAATAGATCAATGGTCCAGTTCTAACCGTCGGATTGGTGATCGACAATAGCTTGATATACAGGGCCAATTACCTCAGAAATATGCAATTGTGATATAGCACGAACTTGATTTGATGAAAATTGAAGTTCGGTTTATTGGATTTTTTGTAGTTTTTTGTGTATAAACAAAAAAAGGCCTATTTCTGTAGTTTTGTTGCACTGGCCGAACCTTCCATTCAAATGGCTTCTATTCCTAAACAACGAAACTCTGATTTTTAGGTGGCCTTGTCCCAAACATGTTATAAAACACGATGGATGCAGAGAGCCGAAGGGGGAGAGAGAGCTTATGCCAGAGAAGCCAGAGAGCCAGCGGGGAGGGTGCGTAGAGCATGAGTGCTGAGAGCCTCAATGAGAAGGTTGTGCCCGATGGAGAGCCACAGCATGAGAGGGCCAGATAGCGAAAGATAGCTATACAGTGCCACGTTTACTCAGAGAAGATGGAAAGCAGAAAGCTTGAAAACCAGAGCGTCGCAGAGCCTGAGTGCCACAAAGCGTGATCAAGGTAGTACGAGAAGGTAGCCAAAGGACTTGAAGGTCTACAAAGCTACAGTAACATAGCCAGAGCACTACAAAACCAGATAGCCAGAGAGCTACATTGCAGAGTCTAGAGCAGTCTTCTTCTTGTATGATCGATGTTGTGAGATTGAAGCAAGCTTCAACACTTTTGATAGCAGTTGTTTCAGAGGCCTTAATTGTGATAAGCCAGAAAACTATCAATTGCAAGGGGAGACAAAGTCGAGATTGGTAATAGGTCGTGCCTACGCATCAAAAATTTGGACATCGTTATTCACCGTTGATTGTTTTTGCTAATGATATGAACATCCACTTCTTCAGATGGCCTGTGGTGTGAGGTATATGATTTTTTTCATGTATTTCTTCTTTATACATTATGTTGCATAGATCCTTGATTGATATGGAGGTAGGATCTTGTTTATTCTATGTTGTCATGATTCCTTGTTTGATTTGATGCAAAATCTTCTATGTGATGTACTTTCTATCATAACTCATCATGTTATGTTTTGAGATCCCTTGTTGTATGTTGTTGGGATACTCTTGTTGTTGTCATGCATGTTTTTTTTTTAAGCCCCTTTTATGCCATGTTGGTGGGAGGTTCATCATGCGTATTTTTGTGTCATATTAGTAAGAGTCTTTTGATTGAGAGTTCTGGTTGTGGAACATCTCTTAGAGCCACTCGTATGTGAGGGCATTTTTCCTTGTATGATCATGACATCATCTCTTGTGTACATCACCATTATTGACAGCACTTAATGCAGCGGCCTATACCATCCTAACACCAGGGCCCAGAGACGTAGTCCCTCCTGGATGAACTCCATTATCAACAACTTATGTTTTCATGTGTTGATGATTGTCTTGTTCATCTTCCTTTACACATGCAGATGTATTCGTTAATTTTCTTTTAAAAAGAAATTTTAGCACATCACGAAAATCAAAGGTCTTGGAAGGGTCCTTCTTCGCACCCAGACCTGGATCAAGTGGTATTAGAGTGGTCTTTGCATTGATTGAATTACAGTGTGAACATGATAGAGGATGAAAGAGAAATGTACGAGACCATGCTTAACATTTCCAAAAAAATGGAAATTGTATATGAAACTCTATAGAAAGAGATAGAGGAAGAGGAGCGATTGCAGCTTTAGTTGCAAGCCACAGAGGAGGCCATGGAAGAACTAAAGTAGAACAAACATAATCTTCAAGCAGAGAAAGATGATATGAAGATGCACCTAAATGAAGACAAAGAGGAAAAAAAAAGTTTTCTACGACACTTGCAAGTAAAGGACGAGGCCTTGGAAAGGTTGCAGCGAGACCCATGTGAGGTAAAAAGTAGTTCTCCATCTTCACGTATGTTTCCTGATGATGATTTCGTTGTTTTTGAAAATCATACCATAGGAATTGGCTCCAAACCGTTGAATAGAATGGGGTATGAAGGAAAAGGCTTGGGTTTTAATGGCCAAGGCATTGTCAATCCCATCAAAGTAGAGGAACTAACCCATTAGGCAAGACTTGGGTATGTCAGGAAAGAAGTTGGGGAATGCACTGAGATAGTTAGCGAACCACTAATGATGGATGATGAGCAACCCTCATCAGTTCTTTCCAAATTGAAAGAGAAGGTAAGAGATGTTGATTTCCTTTCGATTTCATCTTCTCATAGTATGATTTCTGTTGGGGATTTGGAGATCCCAATTACAAGGGAGGACATGAGGCTCCTTACAAGGATGAGGCATGAGGAGAAAGAAGAACTTGGTGCTAATAACCAAGGCATCACTGAACCTTTGGAGGTTGTGCATGAACATCGATTTTCAAGCTCAAGACACTAAAGGAGAGTGCTCAAAGATGTCAGATTCATCTGAAACATCGTTCGAGGAAAGAGAATCATGTGAAAACATCCCCATCATCCCATAGCAGTTTCCATTGCTGGGAGAGAGATGAGACAAGCTCTCATCACCATACTGACATCAAAAACAACAAAGGAAGGTATAAAAATTTTCAATCTTTGAATGTTCATTTTGATTATGATCATGTTGTTAATAATGAACAAAGATGAAGGCATTGAAAAAAATGTACCTTTTGTGGTTTACCTAGCCATACCTTTTCCAAGTGTTGGAAAAGAATGGCAGCACTCATGAGGCATCAAAGACCCTCTCAAAAGCATGAAAAGAAATAGGTTAAGTAGATATGGAGGAAGAAAGCCTACTGTAGTCATTGTGATAGAAATGGCCATCAAAGAGCCACTTGTTGGAGGCTCCATCCAGAGCAGCGCCTTAAAGAAAAAATGTCGGTGTGGGAACCAGGTGAATCAGTTGTTCGACTAGAAAAACCACCTCAAGGAGGTGACCCATTCACCAAGATAAGTGAAAAATGGTTTCTAGACATGTTGTCATTTCATGCTCATTACTTTGTAAATCATTTGTTTCATTTTAAAGTGTAAATGTGATGATGTGTTTCAATCACTTGGTTAACAACAATGATGTTTGGTCATGTTTTGAGTCGTATTTTACATTCTAAAAGTGATGTTGTGTTTCCATCACTTGTCGAAACAATAGTGTTTTTCCTTATGTATGTAAATCATGTGTTGTAGTGATGATGTGTTTTCCATCACTTTTTGAAGCAACCATGATAGGTTGGCCTTGTTGTCATAGCTGGGATATTACATCCATCTTGTTGTAAACTTGACCACCGAGTATGTGTTATAAAATCATGGCAAGTATGGGACGTCTTGGGTCATTAGTTGGTCATGTCATTCAAAGCATGTAATTTGTGAAACAATGTACTACAGGTTGCAGAGGTAGCAAGTGTTGGTTCGTTACTTAAGGCTCCGAAGAACAAAGGTGAAGGGGATGGAATCGAGGCCTTTTCAGGACACTTGTGATGTAGACAAGGTACAGAGAAAGTTATAGATTACTTTTCATTCTTTTGGAGGACCAAAAGCTCCTCAATGGGGAGGATTGATCCAGGTGGCTCCAAAAAGACACACAGGACAAAGGGTTTATGAATGCTTGAAAATAAAAGTGTTCAGAATAATGTCGACCCAGGACTAGAGTGTAGATCTCGTCATCCTAATCGTGGAGGTGTGAATGGTTTATCAATCCCAGTCCAGATGATGAAGTTATCGTGAAAAGAGTTGTCTTGGTTCCTTTGAAAAAAGGAGGCTTTTTCTCATAAAAATGGGTTTAAAGCCTTATAAGGCAAATCACATCGGAAGGAGTCCAAAGGGTGGACTTAAGGCTGGGCCTTTAGAACCCCCAATCAGTGATCTTTGATTAAGCGGAGTCGGGGGCATGCTAGTTGCGATATCGAGCCTTTAGAACCAACGATATGTGATTGCCCATATCAGTGATCAGAACGATTGACGTCGATAGATGCCAAAGGCGAAACCCCAATCCGCAATGATTGCGACATGCAATAGCGATCAACGACACGCGATCTCAACCGTCGGATCAAAATAGATCAACGATCTATATCTAATCTATGGATCAGCGATCAGAGATCCCTCGATATATAGGGCCATTGGCCTCAGCGATATGCGAATGAAATATACCGCCGACTCGATGGGTTTATGGACCCGATTTGATGAAAATTGAAGTCTGGTTTATTGGATTTTTCATAGTTTTTTATGTATAAACAAAAGAAGTCCTATTTATGTAGTTTTTTTGCACTGACTGAACCTTTTGTTTAGAAATCTTCTATACCTAAACAACAGACCTCCAATATTTAAGTGGCGTTGTCCCAAATGTGTTATAGAACACGATGGATGCAAAGAGCCGAAGGGGGAGAGAGAGCTTGTGCCAAAGAAGCCTGAGAGCCTGCGTGGAGAGTGTGTGAGAGCCTGAGGTACCAAGAGCTTCAATGAGAAGGTTGTGCTTGATGGAGAACCGCAACATGAGAGGGCTAGATAGCCATAGATAGCTAGACAATGATGTGCTTACGTAGAGAAGCTGGAAAGTAGAAGGCTTGAAATCCAGAGCACTGCAGAGCTTGAGTGCCACAAAGTGTGATCGAGACAGCACGAGAAGGTAGCAAAAGGACCCGAAGGTTTGCAGAGCCATAGAGCTGCAGTAACATAGCCAGAGCATTGTAAAACAAGATAGCCAAAGAGCTACATTGCAAAGACCAGAGCAGTATTCTTCTTGTATGATCGATGATGTAAGATCGAAGCAAGCTTCAACACTTTTGATGGCAGCTATTTCAGAGGACTTGATTGCGATAAGCTAGAAAGCTATCGATTGCAAGGGGATCTGAAGTCGAGAGTGGTAACAGGCCCTACCTATGCATCGACAATTTGAACAACATTATTCACCGTGGATTGTTTTCGCTAAGGATATGAACATCTACTTCTTCAGATGGCTAATGTTGTGAGGTATATGATTTTTCCATGTATTTCTTATTTATACATTGTGTTGCATAGATCCTTGATTGATATGGAGGTAGGGTATTGTTTATTCTATGTTGTCATGATTCCTTGTTTGATTTGATGCGGATTATTCTATGTAATGTACTTGCTATCATAACTCATCATGTTATCTTTTGAGATCCCTTGTTGTATGTTGCTGGGATACTCTTCTTGTCTTCATGCGTGTTTTGTTTTGAAGTTGCTTTTATGCCATGGTGGCGAGAGGTTCATGATGTGTGTTTTTTTATCATACTGATAGGAGTCTTTTGATTGAGAGTTCCAGTTGTGGAACATCTCTTAGAGCCACTATTGCGTGAGGGAATTTTTCCTTTTATGACCGTGACATCATCTCTTGTGTACATCACCATTATTGACATCACTTAATGCAGTGGCCTATACCATCTTGACACCAGGGCCCGGAGAGGTAGTCCCTCCTAGATGAACTTTGTTATCAACAGCTTATGTTTTCATGTGCTAATGATTGTCTTGTTCCTCTTATTTTCTGCATGCAGATGTATTCATTAATGTTTTTTTAAAAAGCAATTTTAACACATCATGAAAGTAAAAGGTCTTTTAAGGGTCCTTCTTCACACCCGGACCTGGATGAACATATATGAAAAATAATTTAATATGGAATATCTCGCCCAGAGGCATCCGACCTCCAAGTGATGGCATTGGACCTAGCTAGTCGCATATGCCTCAGATCACTTTATTTGTCTACAATAGAACTAAATATAAGGGAAAAAAAGGAAGATGCATGAATTTCATTAGACAGTGGCATTTTATTAGAACACCAAATTTTCTGAAGGAGATGGCCAAGACCTAAACATTGGCCTCTAACAGAAGAAACAAGCCTGCAACTTAATTCCTGAGGTTTTTGCTATGCGTTTTCTTAATATGGTTGATTCTAAGTGAGCACTTCCAAGTTATCTTCAAAGCAATAAAAAGCAAGGAAATATTTTAGATATTTATAGCCTTAAACCATTTTCACAAGACATGAACCTGCCACTAAAGCTACATAGGTACTCAATTACAAGCATACAAATAAATAATAACTCATAAGCATAGGAGCAGCTCCATGGTGCTACCAGTGATTGAAAACATAATATCCAAACTAGGCAGCAATAAGTGTAATAAAAAATTTCAACATCCACACATGAATATGCATGACAATAGTAACATTCATTACATAATAATGCTATCTCAACCTAGAATCTAAATCTGCATAATTTTATACCTATTTGGGTGAGATAAGGTGGTTGGAAACTAAAGAAGGGAATTCAATTATTTGCCCAACCATAGTCCATCTACACTTTAGTATCTCTTGCAGTTTACCACCCCCATGCTAGATCAAGACTCTGAGGGGATATTTTCTCAAGGGAAATTCACACCAAGGCTTGGTCAAACTCTCAAGAAAATGAGTCCATTATCCAAGTGGTCTATCAACTGCTCTCTGGCAGTAAGCTCCACAATGACTCTCTTACTCCATGAGATCAGTCATAAGGCTTCACCCAAGGATTGATTGGTGTATTTCTTAGTTAAAAGAGTCTTAATCCACTATTTAGGTGGTTTCTCAAATATGTTTTCAAGGTAAGCACTGCAGGAACCTATAACTCGTTGTCTAGGTGGTGTATTTGTTCTTCTAGTAAGAACCACAATGGCTCATCTTGTTTCTTCATGTATTTCATCAGCTTTATAATAGGAAACTGAGTGGTTTATCAACTTATTCAACAAGAAATAAGTGGTCTAATCATCCACTAAGCCTCCCACTACCCAATTGGGCTCAGGAGAATAGCTTAGGGCCTTCTCATCATAATAAATGGGGTGACACCTCTATTCTCAGAGCAGTAGACTAGGGAAAATTTAGTTTAAATCAATGTTCTTGACTAGTCCTTTAATAAATCATTTTTTTTCCATGTTTCCCTATAGCTAATCTATCTCTGCACAAGTTCTTTGCCCTATTCGGTATTGCTATCTATGTGTTCTATCAAGCTATTATGTATGTGTTCTCCTATTTCTTGTGTTATTTTCTCTCCTTGTATCCATACTATTTTCTTCCAATTTGCGCTAACCTCTACTTCCTTACCCAACACACCCTTATTTTCCTCAATCCATGAGAAGAGGGCACTGATGGTGTTTTCCTTCTCCCCATGTTTCCCACTCAGACACTTCATTTCCTATAAGTGAAATAAACTAATGGCTAGGGTAGTAAGTAAAATAGTTGTTGTAGGTTCTATCATATTATTTACACACCACAAGAATCGCCCCTATCCCTCTACGTGATCTAGGAGGATCCAAAGAAAAGGGCCAAAAATTGAATTTCTTAAATCTCAGCAAAACTAACACCAAGTTGTAGATCTCATTGAGATGATTCCAACGACGTGAACAATAAGTAAATGCAAGTCTACAATAAAAGTTATAGCCAATAAAAGTTTTGTTCAAAGTGGGCTAAAGCCAAAGTCAAATGATGATGTGGGAGTCTATAATACTAATGTCAGTAGGCTGACGTGTGTTATAGACATATTTGGGCACTTCAAGCCCAATCACATATGTCGATAAACCAAGGGCTCTCAAACCCCTAAAATTGTTTTTTCAAACCCTAAAGTATAAAGGTCAACTGATTACATCATTTCCCAGAAGTTCTCCCTGAAAACTACTCAGAATTGGTCGAAACTGGACCATACAGACTGCTTCATGCTAAGGGTGTGATGCATCTCGCCTGTTAAACACAAGGGGTGCGATGCATACTGAAAATCCCTTCTGTAGGGTGCGATGAGTGAGAGAAGACAAATGGCAGAGGTAGTTTTCTAGGTGGAAACTCAGAGAATCTTCTAGAAATAGCTCATATGACACTTGCCTCTCTGAATTCGCCCAAGGATGAGTAAGAGATCATGAAATCTCCAAGTGGAACTAGGAACTATTAGTGAAATGACACTAATCAAAATCCCAAAAGCTGACTCACCCTCGTACAAATATCTATATATGGATCCCTTATCCTAGAGATCTAGAGGCTGAAATTTTGTATTTTGTAAGGAAGTGTTGTTGGTTTCTATGTGAAGCATTGTATTGTTGGGTGATCTAGCTTTTCATGAGGTGAAGAGGGTTATCATCCTGGGAGGATGGCACTGGATCAAACAACTGAGTTGTAATCCTCTCTTCTACTTCTATCAATAAAGCTATTTGAGTTTTCCTCCATATGCTTACTTATTTCTGAATCTTGTATTTGTGTATGCATTTGTATGGTTAATGTACATTTGATTCTACATTGTTTATGGTATCATAGATCTCTATGCTTTGATGGTATTTTGCTGCTTTGACTCTACAGGTTTTCTTTGAAGTGGGACAAGTGAGAAAGGAGCAGTGAAGCTCTATCAAAGGAGAGAGGAAACAAGCAAGGAGCCAAGCGAAAGACTAAGGTTGGTGCTCTTTACTTCTCTCTCATCTATCTCCAATAAAGGAAAACACAAGTTACTTTGAATTGTTTGTTTCTAAGATAGCTACCCATCTTAGTGGGACTAGCGGATCTAAATAGACACTATTTTTCCTAGAAACAAAATGGCGACTCTACTGGGGAGTGAATAATTTGTTTGTTTGTTAGTGTTTTTTGCTTTATAAACTACAGAGGGAGCTTGAAGTTAAGCCAGCTAGCCTTCAAACTACTTTTGCTATGCAACTACAAAGTAGATCAATATTTCTTCAGTCAATCTTCGGGTTGGTTTATGACTAAACATTTGACCTACAAAGATCCTAAGTGCCTTGGTGGTAGCTCAATAACCTCATTAGATCATACCCCTATACTTTGTGTTTACTTTCTATCATAAGCTTGGCCTGAATCCCTGAACTTAGCTGCAAACAGTGGGTGAAAACCAAACTCAGTCTCATCCCTGGACCATTGCACTGTCTCCCATTGGCAGTCTAGATGCATTGCACCTCCCGTGTGTTGTAGGTGAGATGCATCCCTGTTTCCCTTAAGGATAGACACGATGATTGAATGAGACTGTTTCCCTCTCTGGATTTTTTTTCTTCATTGTTTTTAGCTGCATTCAGTAGTTTTGCTGCCTATGAATAGTATATCACTATTGAAGCCTTCTTCCTTTAAATTATTTAGCCTCCACTGATAAGGAATTGTGAATGTTTTTTTTATATATTTTTCATCATTTACAGTCCTCCTTTGCAACAAGTAGTTTAATCGAATTGTTGTCTTTTGATTCGAAAGTGTCGCAACTGTCATTTTCAATCAAGAAAAAGAGTGTCATAAAGTCTTCCTCTTTTAGATAGTCTATTGTACTTTTTCCATTGTATTTGATTTGAATTGTCAATTCTTTGAAGTGTCGAAAGCAGTTTTCCATTCGAAAGTGAAAGTGTTGTCTTAGTCTTCCTTTCATTTTTTGAAAATAAATTGCTAAAGTGTTGCTTTGAGGAAAAGTAGTTCAAATCTATGCTTTGTTTTCTTTTTGGCATTCTCACATTAAGGAAACAAAAAAACAAATACATGCATGTAAATTTGCATTTAGACTTCATGCAGAAATTGATTTAGGAAAAGTGCATTTAGTGTGTGCTCTCTGCTCTATGTTGAAAGAATCGTACTTTTCTTTCCTTAGTAGCTAGGATTTTCATTGCTAAAAGAAAACAAACGATTGTTTATCATTTAGATTGCATATTTAGGAATTGTACATCTATATCACGTGGTGAACCTTGAAAGGAAAACTTCTTAAGAAAGATCAACTATATAATTAAACCTCAATGAACATAAAAACGCTTTGGAACCTAATGCACAACATCTAGAAGTCTAAGCTAGAGACGTATTCCAACATCATAAAGCCTGGTAACTATCATTTTCATCGTAGGTTGGGTGATTTCTCCTCTTTGATAGGACAAGTGCTAGTATAGACTTCTGCTCCCACGTACCGTCAAGTATATATTGGGACACCACAATAGGCTAATATCCTTTATCCTTAGGAAGCTATGTCATCCGCCCTATCGATCACAATGCACTGAACATAGCATTCGGGAAGATTGACTGCCTTACATAAATTCCTCGATAATTTCTCTATAATTTACCACCGAGGTGTATATTGTAGTTTTGCAAATGTTTTGGTAATCCCTCTATCTAGATTTCCAGAGTAGTCACTTTTCGTCCTTTTCGACTCCTTAAAAGAAAAGGTCCATTTGAGAACTTGTCACTTCAGGCTCATTAAAAATTGAAGGCGACTAGAGTCATATTTAGTTTTTTCTCAACTCTAAAAAATTGAAAAAGCAATTTGTGTCAAAGCGTCATAAAATTCATTTAATTCGGAATAAATTTTTCCCCTTTTAATTTTGAGTTGATCAAGTAATCCACAATCGTGGAAGAAAGTCAAACAAAACCCCATATTTCGCAGAGACTAATGAGTCAACCATCTTTGACTCTGGGAATGAAACCATTCCCGGCTAAGCGATCTCTTTTAACTGGGTTGAAATCTCTTGGTTTATTTGAAACTTGTGTTTCAACATCATCAGAGACTCTAGTTACTCCAATTATTTCTGGTACCCCTGCCTCTACAGAAGATTTTCCGCAGTTACAAGAGGACATTAGAACTGATCCTAGTGTAATGGTAAACACTTCTATTCCTAAACCAAATCCATCTAGGGCTGATTCAGAAGGTGTCACCCCTCCAGCATCTGTCGTTGCAGAGTCTATACCTTCTTTGGCACCAGAAATATTTTACGGACCTGACGGTCTACCTCTTGCACCTAGACTTATTGTTATAGAAGAGATTATACATGATCTTCCATCCAGTACCCCATGGCATTTTGGAAATGATATCCGCCTATATCGTTCTATCACAGAAGTTAGTTCTTTTCATCACCCTTCATCACGAGTTCCTGTCAAATTGCTAGGAAATCTTTTGGATAGATTCAATATGTCTGAACAACCATCGACATCTAGGACCATGTCATCTGATATAGTAGCAACAAAACCTCTTGCTGCTACTCTAAAAATGTTTGCTGGTATACCATCTATCCCAACTAGTTCTCAACCTCTAGATGGAGTCCACCCAAGGACTATTTTGACAGTATGGTTTGTTCCTATTTGTTCACTTGGAATTTTATCTGGAATTTCTTATGTTGAGACTCAACAAATTGATCCTTCACATCAGTATCAATATGGGTAGTCCAGTCTCCAAAGACCAATTTACCCTTTGAACACTAGATCGCCGCCATATGGGGGGCAGTATGCCTTTTCATTGTTCCCTCCGGGAGAGCAACCATATGAGATTTCACAACAAAATTCGGGTCAAGCTAGAATTGCATGCAGTGGTTGGGTACCAATACTGCCTCAATAGCCAAGAATTGTATATCCAATGCAACCAAATCAACCTATGTTGAGCATTCCCACTACACCGACTACTGTGACGGTGTCGCGGGTACAAGCGCTACCTGTTGTTTGTCAACCTCAAGTCTCCGAGGTCATAATACAATAGTCTCCTGTCTCCACAACTCAATCGCAACCACAGATTAGTGGCTCCTTAATTGAAGTGACTCAAGCTCAAATCAGTACTATCATCCCTCATCTTGGTCAAACATCTAGTATTGGATAGTAGCAAATGGTTCAACAACCATGGCTAGTACAATATCAACAACCACAATTCCAGCAAGCTTACCGAGGACCTGAGCAAAAAAGCTTTGCGGGTAATGGGCAGTCGTATATTCAAAAAGATTACCAATAATCATATTATAATGGTTATGGCCATCAAACTTATCAAATTTATCAACATCAAATACATTATGTTGGTATGCAAAGACCCACTGCTCAGGCGATCCCATCTTATTCGGGGTATGCTTCGCCAAACCTGAATCAACAGTGGCCTTTCGTAGCAACTTTAGAATTACCAGATCTGAATCGGCTAACAAATTTCCAATTACTTATGCCCCTTGGTGGCTAACGATTCCTCATAAACTTCTGTCAGATATTCCTATATTCAATGGAAATCTGGGTGAAGATCCATCGAATCATGTAATGACCTTTCATTTTGTGGTGTTCATCCAACACCCTCAATGATGATTCGATTAGGCTTCCCCTTTTTAAGTGAACACTAACTGGTCCAATAGTGAAATGGTACATCAAATTGCCTAGAGCTTCATTTGATAACTTCAGTACCCTTGCCACCACCTTTTTAACCCATTTTCGGTTACCTATAAGTTACGAAACAGGAATGGAGCTCCTTACCAACTTTAAACAGACAACAGCCACTCACATATCAAATCATATTCATGAGTGGCAACATCGTCATTGAATGGTAAAGACATATGTTCCTAATTAGCTTCTAGTTGAATGGTTTATTAAGTCATTGTTACCTTCTATTACAGAAGATGTGGCCAAGGGAGGAGTTGTTACTGAAGAGTAAGTCATTTCTCATGCACAATATCTAGAATTGATCTATACTCAGTTTGGCATGCTCTGTGACAAAATTCTTGACGCTCCTAGGCCGGAATTTTCCACTCTTCCTCCTTCTAAATCAAACAGGGACTCTCATGCCGGCAATGGCATGCTTGGCACCTCAAGTACGCAAACTGCAAAGGCTCAAATTGGTAAAGCCCTTGCAGTTTCTAGTAAAAAGGAAAATGACAAACTTCTTGCCTCAGAGATTAATGTTGTGTCATCGAACAAAGGCAAAGAGCCGAAGCAACCAGGGGGCAAGAAGAAAGGGAAAAACAAAAAGAAGAAACAGGAAGATTCGACTCTTGAAAAATCTTCTGAAAACCCTACTAGGAAAAAGAAACCTACTCAGCCATGTTTCATATGTGATGGGGACCACTGGACGAAAGAATATCCACATCGAGCAGAGGTCAAGAAATTCTGTAAGAATTCAAATACCTTAGCAGTATTGACTGATCCATTTCCAAACCCAGAAACCAATCTGGTTGCTATCGATAATGCTTCCCAATCCCAAGTGCTTATGTTGTCCATTTCGAAATAGAAAAATGATGCTTTGATATTGACAAGGAATAAAGATTATGGGAATCCACAGATGCCGAACAACAAGGCTACAGATCAACCTAGTAGTTTGACAACAACTTCATCTGAAGTTGTGCCACCCATCATTGCTGAGCTAACAATAAAGCTGCCAAAGTGAGTAGTACAAAAATTGACATTTAATCTTCGTGCTCGAGCAACACAGAATTATAATATAGTAGAGGATCTAGCCCAATCACCATCTACTATGTTGACACTTGAAGTACTACAAAATTTCCCCTCCCAAAAACAAGCTCTATTATCAGCAATAGGTGGGATTGACCCAACGGATTCCAATCTTGTGGCCTTTAATCATAAAGGATATGAACCTTAGTTACCAGCTCAACTCACTTTCCTTGTACAGGTCAAAGCCCTCAACAAAACTATTCATCAAATAATCATTGATGAGGGGGCATCTGCCTGCATTATGTCAATGTGTTGTTGGAAAAATTTAGGCTCACCACCCTTGTCAAGATCATCAACGACATTGAAAGCATTCGATGGATGAACATACACACCGTACGGAATTCTAAGTAACTTGCAAGTTGAGCTAGGGGACAAGACAGTAGAAATTGATGTCGAAGTTATCGATGGAAACCTCAATTACAATATCCTACTAGGAAGGCCTTAGATTTATGCTATGGCTGCTATTGTGTCAACATATTTTAGAAAGATTGCATTTCCCTTCCAAGGTGGAATTACAATTGTTGACCAACAAACCTTTCTCCCCAACAGTTCACAAGTTAGGGGAAGCATTCCAATGATCCATGGAAGCTCCCAATCACTTCAAAATGTTAGAGTAGGCCTCCTAAAATACCTTGCCTTAATGGGTACTTTTTCCCTATCGTCTTTGAGAAAGCTGGTGGAAGTGCCCATAGTGGAAACCTATAATATGGTTTCTTCAATATTTGCAAAGATTCAGAAGATTTCCGAATAGTTTGTTAGCATGGATCATTGCCAGGTATTGCCTCCAAGCCCAATAGAAATTTTGTAGCAATCAATTTCCTTGGCCTGGGTGGCAGACCCAAATCAACGCTTATCGAGTGTTTGGATAGATAGGTCTCAAGAATATGGCACCTCTTCAGATCCTTGGTTGCATGTACATTCTAGAGACGAAGGAATCATTCATTCAATGATGATAGGAGAGGCACCATGGGAAGATTATCACCATCATTCCCATCTTTAGGATAACAACAAAGATTATTCCAGTGACCTTAATCATCCTTTAATTTTTGATTTTCTATCAAATACTACAAATATGGTGGATTCCCAGCGAAATCTGTCCAATATTGAAGAAACTATCACCATAAATATCTCGACTAAACCTAATGTTGTAGATAATATTCATGTCAGAAAATATTGCTCTTCTTCAGAAATAGAAATATATTGCGCTCTCTTTCGTGAATTCAAAGATGTCTTTGCATGGTCATATGAAGAAATGCTAGGCATTGACTCGAGCATAGTTGAACACGAAATCAAGATGTATCCAGATGTCAAACTGGTATGCCAACAGCTTCGGCAGGTTCACCCGAAGAAAGCCACTACCATCAAGGAAGAATTTGAAAATTTTTTACATGCTGGATTCATTTATCAGGTTCCTCTAATTGATTAGGTATAGAATATTGTTCCTGTGATGAAAAAGCAAGGAATGATTAGAGTGTGCATTGATTACAGGGATGTAAATCAAGCTTGTCTAAAGGACAACTACCCTACACCCTTCATCAACCAGATAATTGACAAATGCGCTGGATGCAAAATCTTTTCATTCATGGATGGATTTTCTGGGTATAATAAACACCCACTCACAGGACCAATAAAAGATTGCATTTATATGTTTGTGGGACACATTCGCATACCGTAAACTACCTTTCGGTTTAAAGAACGAAGGGGCAACTTTTCAGAGGGTAATGAATTATGCCTTCCACGACATGAAGTACATTTTTCAACCATATTTTGATGATCTACCAGCTCATTCGCGAAAGCGGATTGATCATCCACAGCATTTGAGAGCTATATTTGTATGTTGCCAACACTACAAAATACAATTCAATCCACACAAGTGTGTGTTTTGTGTCAGTTCTGGTCATCTACTTAGTTTCGTAGTTTCTAAGGATGGGATTCGACTTGACCCATGTAAGGTTCAGGCAATCATCGATATGCCTCCACCTTCAAATTTGCTTCAAATTCAGAAACTCCAAGGGAAAGAAAACTTTCTGAGGAGGTTCATTCCAAATTATGCCGAACATGCTAAAGGTTATACGTGTCTTTTGAAAGAAGAAGTTCCCTTCAGCTGGTTGCACAAGCTTCCTTTGATGCTTTAAAAGAATCCCTAATAAAAGCATCATTAATGTACGCTCCTGACTATCAAAAAGACTTTAACTTGTATTTAGCTGCAGTAGATATGACCATCGCAATGGTTTTAGTACAAGAAGATAATGGAAATGAACATCCTATCTATTATTTAAGTTGAAACTTAAATGATACAGAAAGAAAGTACTCCTATGTTGAAAAGCTGACTCTTACAGCTGTTGAAGTAGTACAGAGATTTTGACACTATATCCTCTTTCGCAAAACTACCATTTTGTCAAATTGCAACCCTATGACTTACATTTTGTCACGTTAGTTACTAGGGGTCAAATATTCGAAATGGATAGCCATTTTGTAAGAGTTTGATCTGGAATTCATAAAATCCAAATCAAAGAAATCTCTATTTTTGATAGAGTTACTATGTGACTTCCCATCTTCATCGAACGATTCAACATCCAAAGCATTAATCGTGGATGAATTTTTGTTTCTGATATCGTCGAGAAATCCATGGTATGGAGATATAATAATCTATCTCCAAACCCAAACATATAGGCCTAATACCTCTCGCTCCGAACACCAACATACTCGATACCAAGCAAAAGACTACATGTCATCGGTGATACACTTTACCGTCGCAGTATTGATATAATTCTGCGAAGGTGCCTCATGCATGAGGAGGTCAAAAAAGTCTTGAATGATTGTCATTCAGTCGCGTGTGGCGGGCATCAATCTGGTTACACTATGGTGCAAAAGATCTTACGAGCAGGTTACTTCTGGCCTACTATGTTCAAAGATTGCAGAATCGCAGTCAAACGTTTCCATGCTTGTCAAATCTTTGACTGCTAAACCAGACTACCACCCACACCTCTATATCCAGTATTTGCTGTTAGGCCATTTGCCAAATGGGCCATAGATTTCATGACATGTAACCCCACCTTGGCCAAGGGGCATGGGTATATCATAGTCGATATCATAGTCGCAGTTGACTATTTTACCAAATGGGCTGAGGCGATTCCTACATTAAACAACAGCGGGAAACAACTGCTCTTTTCTTTTTCAATCATGTACTCTCTAGATTTGGTGTTCCACAAGCTATAGTTACCGATCATGTATCGCATTTTCGTAATCACATGATGGTTGAATTGGCTGCCAAATTAGGACTATCCCACGACAGTTCTACTCTGTATTATCCGCAAGCTAACAGACAAGTTGAGGTCATCAACAAAGTCCTGAAGCGCATGCTGCAAAGGATGATTGGAGTCCACAAATGGATTTGGCACCTAATCTTGTACTTGGCCTTATGGGCATATAGGACATCAATGAGAAATGGAACCAGATTTACACCCTTTCAACTGGTGTATGGCCTGGAAGTGGTCTTACCGATTCAGTGTGAAATTTCATCTCTCAAGCTCGTAGTCAACCTTCTCCCCATAACTTCAGAGGAAGAGGCTCATTTCTTGGAACTAATCCAATTGGATGAAACCCGTCGTGACACCACTTTTGCTAAAAAATCTCATAAGAAACGAGTCAAGGCGCAATTTGACAAAAATGTCAAACCTCGTGTCTTCTCGGAAGGTGACTTGGTCTTTCTTTACGATTAGGAATCCGATAAATTGGGAGTAGGTAAGTTCCAACCATTATGGATGGGTCCCTTCATTGTTAAACGAGTATTAGTAAAATGAACCTACGAGCTAGTAGATTACGATGGAATTCCACTGTCGCAACCCCGAAACAAGTTGTACCTTAAGCGTTACTATGCTTGATTAAGTGTAGTAATCTGTTTATATGCTTTTGTTACGTTTTTGTTTTCATCAAGAGTGATCATTTTGGTTAGGTAATCCACTTTTCATTTGTTGTAGATGTCGGACCTATTGGAATCATTTGTTGGATATGCCGACGGAGCTAGTTATAGTACGTGGAACATATCTTCTGTAGCTTGTGCCATTTTTTATCCAAGCAGTGAGTTAGTGAGTTTTAGAGGGGTATGTATTGGTCGGTCAATGAACAACATCGCTGAGTACAATGCATTGACCGAGCTTCTCTCTGATGCTATCGCACATGGCATACGCTGACTTATTGCTAGGCTAGACTCACAACTCGTCATCCTATAGCTTACTGGCATCTATTCTATTCAGAATCTAGCTATCTATCGTATGTTCCTAAGGGTCAGGATTTTGGAAAGGTAGTTTGATTCTATTCGATATCAACACATTTCCATAAACTTAAACACATTAATGAATTCATTAGAAAATTATGTGTTAGATAGAAATTTGCAGCATTTATAAAGGAAAAAGCATTTCAATCAACATTTGCATTAGGATCATATAACTTAACCAAAATAAAACTTTGAAAATAAAAAATACATATAATTGTTTATAGTTTTTTGCAAAATGTTCTGTGTCCAGGAAAAAATCGGTCATATGACCCAAAAAACTTAAAATGAAGGAAATCACCCTAGACTAATGGTGTTGGTGGTAACAAGTCACTGCCTGTGCGATCATACGTAAGGGTCTAGTCCATCGACTTGGCACACCAGTAGTATGGCGTTGTAATCTCAGAGGTAACTCATCAGTCCTCACATCTTGAATACCAAGGGTGAGACCCTCGATCTGATCCTATAATACTGCAAGGGTCTCTGCTATGTTCAGATCGTGAAGGACAACCCTCCCTATAGCCTCTCCTGCTGGAATGGCAACTGCTACCCTCGAACGCGCTCCTGGTCGCACTGGTCCAATGTCTGCACAAATATATGGGTTTGATTAGTCTTGAAAACATTTAAAAAACACAAGAGCATTATAAAAGCAATAAATAGAGGTATGGTTATATCTTTTTACCTATAACACCCCACTGCTTGCCAGCCAGCCACACCAAATCTGGGTCACCTCGAAAATCCATCCTAACATATGGATACCCAGGGAAGACCATGTCCTAATGGTTGAACCACTCAAAGAAGGCACCAGAGAATGAATTCTGCAACTGACCAACATGTCTGGCCATAATATTAACCCATCTCTGCATTCGTGGTTCCCTCAGTGCTGGCAATCTGAGTGAAATGTACTGTGTCTGCATCAATGGGATCCTCTCCAAGGTGAAAGTGGTTAGAATGGAACCATAACCAAAGTTCTTGGATCTTCATTCTTCACCTTGGAAGGTTGTTCTTTTATAATCGGAAGTATTGCATCACACCAATTGAATACCTTTGGTTCAAGCCATTCCAGGGGATATTGCATATAGGACCTATTGGCCAAATGAAGAGCCACGCTACTAGCCAATCTAGAAAAGGTGAATAAAATAGTCCTCAAGGATTGGTCAGTGACATCTCGAATACTGATCTTGCCATCCCTGCTCGGCTGAGATCCACCTCTACAGAACTGGCGAATATAATCCCTCATAGATTCACCCCCATGGACGAATCTTGATAGTGAGAGAGGGGCACCACGCCTTGATAACCTGGCCAAGAAGTAGATATCCTCAACTGTCAAAGGGATGGATTTACCTCTAATATGGAACATTTGGTTGGTAGCATCCCATGAATTGTGAAAATATTGCAACAAATTGATTTGTTGCCTAATGCTAGATATACAAAAGAATTTGAGCAAGCCATAGTTTCGCAATGCAATAACCGTACCCGGATCATGTAAGACAATCATGTCCTCTTCTTCATGCTCACGTTCGCACCATATAATGACCATCTTGATGCGATGAATCTCTGAAAAACAAACAAGAGAGGAATCAGGATCCTGATTTGTGCAAAAATAGGAAAAGCTGCTCAAAATCAAAAAAGGAAAGAATGCAATTGAAGAGCTTAGGGTTAGCTCCCACTTGGTCGAGACGGCGCCGATAATAGTACACCGAATCACCCAGAATTAGTTGATGAAAATCAAGGGGGAAAACACCTCTGGAGCTCCAACAATCCCAAATTTGAACGAAATGGTAAAAATGAGAGGTAAAACTACTTTTATGTTACTGTTCACGTAATTCAAGTAAGATTTGTTTGTTTGTTTGTTTATTTGTTTGTTTGTTTGTTTGTTTGTTTGTTTGTTTTGTTTTTGTTTTTTTTTTTTTTTCTCTTGGAGCCAACACTTCCAAATTTTATCTCTGAAGACTATGCTTAGTGATTTCAAGTTGCAATCTAAGCCAAGGCCTTCCTAAATCTTAGGTAAATAGAGTTTGTACCAAGCTACTAGGGACCATTTTCTTTCCCAAGAAGCACCCCCCTCTAAAGAGAGCACTATAGGCTACAAATGGGATTAAGGATGCATTTAGGGGTAGAAAGAGAAAAAAATAGGTACGTGGAGAGAGCCTAAAGGAAAAACTTTCAAAGCACCAAATGGATTGAAATGTTAAGAGAATGAAACATATATCCATCCAACTTGTGGGCCATATTTTGAAGAAAATCAATCCAATATGTGGACATCAAATAATTTATACCGTGAAAGCGCATATATATTTAGCAGGAAAGGAATGATGATTATATCCAAGAAAATAATAGATATGGCTTTGGACTTCTAGGGGGTATTAAAGAAGAATATTTGTAACTTTAAATGACTGACCAAGGTTTCCAAGGCAGCCATGAAATCATCAAGCTCTTCAGATAAAGGTAAATCTTCCTAAGAGCTAAGGTTACCCATTAACATAGTGTCATCAACAAAATGTTGATGGGAAAGATGCATAAACCTTCCATTTTTCCATTTGATATTGCAACCTTTAAGACCCTCCTAAGGCCCTCCATTGTAAGGATAAATAAGAAATGGGGGAGGGGTTCTCCCTAATAGATACCTATGGAAGGATTCAATTTAATAGAATGGGACTCATTGATAAGGATTGAACATAATGGTAAAGCGATTAACAAGCTAATCTAATTGGAAGAAGAATCAAAGAATTCAAAAGCAAGTAAAAATTGATAAATAGAATACCATCTTAGTTTGTCAAAATATTTAGATAAATCAAGTGTAGCAACCATAACTTATTTTTTGTATTACCTAATATAGTGGATGACATCATGGGTTACCAATATACCATCAACAACTAAATGCCCTTCAACGGACCATGTTTTGTCAACAAGAATGTAGCAGGGTAGTAAGGGCTTAATATGATTAGTAATGAACTTAAAATAATATTCTGGATGACAATATAAAGGGATATGGGGTGGAAGCATTCTAAATTATCCACATATTCAAATCTATGGGCCAAGATTAAGAACATACCATTAAGGGTTGGGAGGACTAAAGATGATTTTCTCGATCTACTACTAGTTCTTGAATTTCCCCTCCCATGAAAAGCTAACAAGATTGAAACAAATTAGTTTTGAAGTTGTAATTACCAAGGCCCTTATTTTTGGGCACACATTTGACAACACATTCCATTTTTTGATAAGGATATTTATCTCATTAACACTAAATTTTGATCTTGGTTCTGTAGAGGTGGAATGTGCCTTGAAATTTTCCTTATGACTACCATTTTGTTTGGGTGTAGTTATGAGAGGAGTGAGAAATAATAGTTTACTATCTCTACTTCAATACCATGGTGATTTGAAAGCTTTGTACTCTCCAAATCCTTGAGGGATGGAATATCATTACGGTGGAAGTGGTGCATTATCAATTTGAGGAAATAACTATACTTTCTCCCTCCTACTTGAAGCACTTGAATTGTGATTTTTATTGCAATAGTACTTCCATTAAACTCTAGAGTATTTGAGGTTAGTGATAAGTTCTACTTATTTAGCCACCAAATCCTCAGACTATACCTCAAGGATAATCCTTGTATGGAGTGAAAAAATGTGAAATTCTAATTCTTTTTTAGACTTAAATACGTTTCCAAAATTCTCCCCATTCCATTTATTTATCTTGGAATTGACATATTTTATTTTTTGTTGAAAGTTATATATGGTTGTTCCTCCTATGAAGTTTGCTTCATTCCACCATCCCTTATCGTTTTCTAGGAAGGCAAAATCCAAAAGTGAGAAACTTTCAAACCTAAAAGGCTTACTTTTGGGAGCAACTTTGACATTGGTATATAATAAAATGGGCCAATGGTCTGAGCCCTTGCTTGGGAGGATGACTCAAGAAAAACAACCTTCTTTAAAAGTGATTCATACATGAAGCTGTCCAACCATAACACAATATGATATTTGTCACTTCATCAAATGTTCTATGTGAAGATATCGTTGATTATGTCCACATACTTTAGGATTAGTTTCCTCATTGTATTCCTAAAGTGATTTACATTGGAGTCTAATTACTGTAATTCTCCTCTTTTCTATTTAAGGTACATTATAATATTGAAACCTCTTCCCACTATCAGCACAACATTTGACAAAATATGTCTTGGCTTACTTGTATATTGAAGATATTTAATTTTTTTCCTCACTACATATGGCCCATAAAAATTGGAAATTAGTCCTACCTTCTCTAATCTGATTGGTTGGAAATTTGCAGTGAGAATATGTGGGGAAGAAAAGAGATTTGATATATTCATCTCCTCCAAGTTCCACAAAATATTTATTCCTCCCACTTGGAAAATAACATGTGTAGTGGAATTTTAGCCTTCCCAAAAATAAGAGACAACCATTGTCACATTTTCAATAGCACATCTAGATTCTTATAACATTGCAATGGTTGGTTGTTACTTATGGTTTCTTTATTTAAAAATCCTTGGATTTCCTTTGAAATTGAGGCCCATAATGTTCCATGAGGTGATGTTAATTGATGTTTGGGTGGATCAAAGGATAACACACCTATCATAAAACAATTCTTCTTGAGTTAACATTTCTTCTAATTCTTGATGTAGATACTTATTTCTCTTTAATCAATTGACATTTCACTCAATGCCTAGATGTGCACTCCATCCCACCCCCTTGAAATATCTTGAGATGTGGGAGTTGTTAGATATTTTCTTTAAACCAACCTCCAAGGTATTTTATGAAGATGGGGCTACAAAATCCTCTTTCTATGAAGTCTTCAAATCTCAAAATAAAGGTTTGCATTGTGTTTAGCTCATCAAGAGATTTCTGTTGATATAAAGTTTATGTCAGTTTGACTCCCGAATTAGAAGTTATTCCCTTATAACTTCTAGAGCCACATAAGCACTGAAATTAAACTTGTCATCCACATCGCCACATGGAGCTACCACCTCACTAGAATGGGGTTACATGCCATCACTTGCCCCTACATGGATTCTGCATGGCCACTGGGAGATCTTCGTGGCACTTCCATCAACTTGGGCATGCAGTCCCACCAGGTCTTTCCCCTTCATGTTCTATATACATTCCCTATCATATCCTGATTTACAATTGATCTTGTTTTATGACATGATTTTTCCCTTTAATACTTTCAGACCCATGGATCTATGGATCCAAATCAATTTGGGCTAAAATCTATCCTAATGGCCATTGAGGCCTTCATAATGGTGTTCACCCTCTACCACCCCTAGACCCCACATCCATGGATACCCTTTCACATGTAATGTCATTTGGAACTGCCACATATGGGAATTTTTGTGAGGTGATGAACCCTACCACTATTAGATCTTAAATGCCCATATCAACTTCAGCTCAATAAAAAATCCATTCGTTTGGCCTTCCAAACTTCTATCCAACCACTCCACGACTAGACCCCCCAGATCCTCATATCCTCATCACATCTGTTAGTGTCAGCCTTTGCAGCCTTGTGCCAGTGATCAAACATGCTCTTACAAAGTGATTTTAAGGTTTCAAGGTCAAATTTTGTCATTTCAGTGAGTCTTCAAGCAAATTTTGGTCACTAGGTATTAGGTCTAGGGTTTGCTTTCACTCCTTTCAAAGTTGTCCAAATGTCGGTCCATGTCACCATTAATCTGAGTGTAGCATCATTCAGAGGGTTTTCATCATCATGTCAAGTCCCACTAGGTCATTTTATACCTTGTTCATGCTTCAGTTGTGCCTAGGTAAGGTTCATTTCCCTCTCCTAGGGTTTTGAAAGTAATTTCTCTTGGATGGTAAAATCATTAGAAAAACTTGTATCCGGATGTTCATACACTTTCCCTTATCCTTAATGTACCTTATTAAATACTTCCCATCACTGAGATCCTCTGAATTCCTCATTTTTGCACAAATCGTAGTTTCTTGCTACAACTTGACAATTTTCTAGGCTAGGCCTGTGTTTTGCCCTTTTGGACCTCCTCCCCTCACTCAATATTTTAAATTCCACTTTCCCTTACTTCCTAGCATCCCTCCCTACCTCCAAAACGTTTCTCAAGAATTTAGAAGCCCTTTATCCCCTTCATTTCACTTCATTTCGACAAATCCCCTGTTCCACACATCAGGATAGGTTTTACTCGAATGATTTTTTTGAGCAATAAAAGATGAATTTTGGAAAACTGAGCAATTATTTTTCTAAAATAGTCCAAGGAAGAAAAACCTCCTTCAGTTGTTACACAGGTGTCATGGTTTTAGAGCAATGTCAAAAATACAGTTGCCTCGGGAGAATTGATGCACCTCTGAAGTGACCTTGGTAAAATCAAGTTTTCTCCCAGCTAGGTTGGCCACGTGACTTGTTTGATGAGTAAAATTATAACTAGACACAAAGAGCTTTCCGATGAGATATCATCAGCTCAATTTGGAGTTGAGGAAGACCTTCAAACATTGACTGCAATAGCACTCTGCCTTTAGGCAGCCTCATTTTGCACATTTTGACCAGTCTTGGGAGATTTGATTTTTTATAGGACAAATGAATGCCAAATTTAAAAATTATAGTTGGGTTGGATATTAGACTCAATAAAATTTCCAACAAGCTATCCTGCGCTCAATTTTGACACCTAAAAGGTCTCCAAAAGTCTCCTGCAAAAAGAGCTACGCATAGGGTTCTGTGGCACGGCGCTTAGAGCTGGAAGCCTGATTTCACTCACAAACTCTCCTAGATTGCAAAATTTGCTCAATATTCTTGGGTTAAAGTAAGTTAACATTTCTCCCATGAGAAATGAACGAGTTACCTTGGTATTTATGGTGGTTTAGTGAGACAAAACTCAAACCCTACCTCCTTGCAAGTTTTTCTCAAAAAACAATTGCTTAGGGTTTACACTTGTGTTTTTTGCTGCCAACTCCAAAAATTTCTCACTCCCTCACTCTTTCATTCTCTCATTACATTTTATCAAACCATTCCCCCAATCCCCATATCCCTAAGTCTACTAATTGTAAAACCCTAATTGCTTTCCCACACCCTTGTCAAATATCCCCAAACCCTAATTGTTGTCCCAAGAACCTAAGTATTGTTCCGTAAACCCCCTATTTCCCACAAAAATTGTCAAAAACATTCATAAAACCCCTCATACACTTTCCCCTTCATATTCCCTCATATATTTTTAACCTTGGTGGCAAAAAATTGAAAACACCATAAATCTCCTACTACTTATCAAGAAAACTCACCCACTAGCAAACATGGAGTCTGATCCTTCATATGACCGTGATGAAGAGACATACATTGGAGAAAAGAAACAAGTAGCTTGAGGATCAGCAAGTGATCATGGAGTTGCAAAACATTCGGGAGAATCGCCAAACTGCCCAAAGGAAGAGGGTGGAGTTCACTTCACTTGAGCAAGAGATCAATGCTGATCGAGAGTCTTGGCTTGAGAGAGCCAACATCCACTTAGAGATATTGTTGGAGAACGCCAACAAGGAGAATTTTTTTTTGAGACACATGGCTTTTCATTACATGGCGAGGAACAAAGTTTGCAAGGAATGAATAAGGAGTTTAAAGGCGAAATTGAACAAGGCATCAAAGAGGCGAAACGAGCATGTTCAACTTCAGATATTAGCTGAGGCTTCGTTGGCCCAACAACATGCTTGATGGAGAAGACTCTGCCCAAATTTCAAAAAATTTGGGGCAATTTTTGCAATTTTGAAATTTTTGGCACAAAAAACAGGATTTTCTGCCCTATGCACCGCGCCACGTGGCGCTTGCTTTTGCTAGGAGCCTCCAAAGCACGAAAACTCAACATTTTTGTATTTGGCATGGAGAAATATGCTCTCTTACCCATGGCCAAGAAATTTGGACAGGTTTTGAGCCCTCAAAAAGGTAAAAAACACTCAAAAAATGACCTTAATGCCCCTATTTTGACACACAGGAAGCAATGTTGGGAGAACTGAATTTTGGAGGAGCAAATGGAGGCCAAATTGAAAAATTCTACCTAGGTTGAAAATTAAAGATGTAGACGCTTCCAAAAAGCATGCCTGGAGAAAATTTGGACACTGGGAAGGCCTCCAAAAGTGGGTCCAAACAGTCGTTATGCATAGAGAATCAGGCGCGGCGCATAGAGGAAAAATTGCTAGTTTGACCAAGTATTGCTTTGTTTTTCTCCCAACTTTGGCCAGTTTGACTTTTTCACTTTCTTAATGGAAAATTTGTGATTTAATTTAATTTACATTGATGGATCATGATGTAATTATGTTTAATTTTCACTTATGGAGGTAGATTCATCTATCAAAAAGTTGTTTGAAACTGAATGAATAAGTTCCCTAGGTTCTAGAGGCAAGTTGTTCCACTACCTGATTTCTAGTTCTCAGTTTAGAATTAGTTGGAACAACTCCTAAACTTGTGAGATAAACCCATAGAGGCTAGGATGAACTATGGTTTGTCTATATTATGTGCTTTTTCAGTCATTAGCATGGTTGGACTCTTGAGAAAGCAAGGAGCTTCATTGTACACTCTTATCAACATTTTGGCTAAGGAATTGAGACTAGGGTTTGCAGTACTCTTGGGGATCCATGTGGAATTTGTTTTGGTACAATGGTCTCTTATGTCTTTGTGAATTTATTCATGTGTTATGTATGTCATTTTCTCACTTACTTCTTCTTAGCTAAATCAAACAAGAGTGTAAGTAGAAAACATTGAAATTGTAGTGCTTTACTTGAGGTTTGCTTTAGTTTCTTGATGTTTTCAGCTGTTTGGAGAGGATCCATGGCTTCTCTTTCCCTCTTCAACTCCTCCTATATCTAATCCATCCATCTCACTTGATTTAGAGTGCCAAATACAGTTTCCTAATTTTCCCCATTGAGATCCCTACAAGACTAAGCCTCATTCCCTGCACCCAAGATCTGTCTTTCCCTTAGAGCCCACAAAAGTATCATTTTGTTCAATCAAACTCTTTGCACCTATACCTAGCTTAATATCACTAGCTATATCAGTCGATCTCAAGCCCTTAGCAATCATAATTTGCTGAGATTGACTCGAAGAGAGCCCTCTCCTGACCTGGTAGGGCTAGCTACCAGGCTGAGCGTGGTTTGATGTTGGCCCTAGATCCTACCTTTTCAGCCTGAGGTAAATCTAGGCTCTAACAACATCCACTACAAAACTACCACATCACCCACATCCATGTTATGTCAATGTTATATCACCACATCGATAGTGTTTAGGCCATATCCATGTGGCACTACCATGTCAACACATAAGTGGGTCATGTCCTCTTGCTATGCCACATAGGCTCTAAGTGGGACCCAACCTTACCCATGTGGTACTACCATGTTAGATTTTTTTCAAGGCCCCATTGGGTCCTCCCCCTTGATCTTTTGTAAGGTTTCTCTATTATATTTGATTTTTGTAGAAATCCAATCCACTAGGCCCTTAACATTATATCTATCCCTACCATCCTCAAATCCTGAATCTACAAATATAAATATGTTAAATTTAATCCATCTCGTAGACATTTGGCCCTTCCAACAATATAACTCTTCTTACGTCTCTCTAAAGACTAGATCTTGAATGAAAATATGCAAGCAACAGAGTATCTAGCCCTAGATGACATCCAAGCCTTCACATGGTATTGACCTTTTCCAACCTCTAAACTCCCTAGATCAACATATGATCTAGGTGGCTCCAGAAAGACACACAGGGCAAAGGGTTTATGAATGCTCAAAAATCAAAGTGCTCAAAGTGATGTCAACCTAGGACCAAAGTGTAGATCTTGTCATCCTGATCATGGAGGTGGGAACGGTTCGTCAATCAGAGTCCGGATGATGAAGTTATCGCGAAAAGAGTTGCCTTGGTTCCTTTGAAAAAAGGAGGCTTTTAATCATAAAAATGGGTTTAAAACCTTATAAGGTAGATCAAATCGAAAGGAGTCTAAAGGGAAGACTTAAGGCTAGGCCTTTAAAACCCCTGATCTACGATCTTCGATTAATCAGAGTTGGGGGGCATGCTAGTTGCGATATCGAACCTTTAGAACCAGTGATATGCGATTGCCGATTTTGGCGATCGGAACGATCGACGTCGGCGGATGCCAAAGGTGGAACCCAGGTGTTACTGGGAATAATGTCCACTCAGATGCTGCTATTCCCACTAAGATGGGTGGCTATCTTAGAAACAAAAAAGTAACGTCTGCTATTGTTTTCTTTTATGAAAATAGACAAGAGGAGAACCAAGGAGACCAACTTGAGTCTTACGCTTGATTTCCTCTCATTCTTAATAGAGCTTCACCACTTTTTCTTCATCTGCCCAGCTTCAAAAAGAACTTGTGGAATCATAGCAACATACTACCATCGTAGAAACAAAGATCTATATTCATAAATAACACCAGATCAGATTTGTGTTAACCATATAAATGCACATATGAACAAGTACACAAGAATATGGAAGAAAACAAGAATAGCTTTATTAAGATGAGAAGTAGCAGGAGGATTACAACCATATGTTCTAACCCAGCATCATCCTCCAGCTAGGAAGCCCTTCTTCACCTCAACCAAAGCTTAGATCAACCAACACTATGAATGTACGCCAGAAAACCAACAACACTTCTCTATAAGATACAAAATTCTAGCCTTTAGATCTCTGTGATGAGGGATCCATATATAGATGATTACAGAGAGGTGAGTCATCCTTTGGGATCTTGATTAGTGTCCTCTCTCTGATAGTTCCTGCTTCCACTTGGAGAATGATGATCTCTTACTCATCCCTGGTCGAAAATGGAGTGGCAAGTGTCAGAGGGGAAGCTTCTAGAAGATTCCATGATCTTCCACCTCGTATTTTTGTCCCTGCCATTTGTCCATTCCTGACCATCACACACTACAGAGGAGCAATTCAGTATGCATCGCACCTTGTACACTGGGAAGGTGATATGCATCGCATCCTCTGCACTGAGCTTTCAGTATGGTCTAGTTTTGACCATTTATGAGCCGTTTTCAGTGGAGAACTTCTGGGAGATGATGTAATCAGCTGACCTTGTTCCTTTAGGCAGTGAAGCAACACTTTTAGGGACTTAGGAGCCCTCAATTTATGGACATTTTATGATTGAGGTTGAAGTGCCCAAAAACATCTATAACACTAGGGCTACAATGATTGCAACATGCTATAGCGATCAGTGACGTGTGATCTCAACCATCGGAACGAAACAACACAACGGTCTAGATCTAATCGACGGATTGGCGATCGGAAATCCCCGATATACAGTGCCAATGACCTCAGCGATATGTGATTGTGATATAGCACAGACCCGATGGGCTTATGGACCAGATTTGATGAAAATTGAAGTTCGGTGTATTGGTTTTTTCACAGTTTTTTGTGTATTTTGTGTATAAACAACAAAAGGCCTATTTCTGTAGTTTTGTTGTGCCGACTGAACATTCCATTCAAACGGCTTCTATTCCTAAACAACAAACCTCCAATTTTTAGGTGGCCTTGTCCCAAACGTGTTATAAAACATGATGGATGTAGAGACATGAAGGGGGAGAGAGAGCCTATGCCAGAGAAGCCCAAGAGCCTGCGTGGAGAGTGCGTGAGAGCGTGAGTGCCGAGACCCTCAATGAGAAGACTGCGCCCAATGGAGAGCCACAACATAAGAGGGCCAGATAGCCAAAGTTAGCTAGACAGTGCCATGTTTACTCAGAGAAGATGGAAAGCAGAAATCTTGAAAGCCAGAGTGTCGTAGAGCCTGAGTTCCACAGAGCATGATCGAGGCAACGCGAGAAGGTAGCCAAAGCACCTGAAGGTCTACAGAGTTGCAAAACTGCAGTAACATAGCCAGAGCACTACAAAACCAGATAGCCAAAGAGCTACATTGTAGAGTCTAGAGCAGTCTTCTTATTGTATGATCGATGCTATGAGATTGAAGCAAGCTTGAACACTTTTGATAGTAGCTATTTCAGAGGCCCCGATTGCGATAAGCTAGAAAACTATCGATTGCAAGGGGAGCCGAAGTCCAGATTGGTAATAGGCCCTGCCTATGCATCGACAATGTGAACATCGTTATTCACTATGGATTGTTTTCGCTAAGGATACAAACATCCACTTCTTCAGATGGCCCGTGGTGTGAGGTATATGATTTCTTCATGTCTTTCTTCTTTATACATTATGGTGCACGGATCCTTGATTGATATGAAGGAAGGATCTTGTTTATTCTATGTTGTCATGATTCCTTGTTTGATTTGGTGCAGAATCTTCTATGTGATGTAGTTGTTGTCATAATGCATCATGTTATGTTTTGAGATCCCTTGTTGTATGTTGTTGGGATACTCTTGTTGTCGTCATGCATGTTTTGTTTTGAAGTCCCTTTTATGCCATGTTGGCAGGAGGTTCATCATGCATGTTTTTATGTCATACTGATAGGAGTCTTTTGATTGAGAGTTCCGGTTGTGGAACATCTCTTAGAGCCACTCCTGTGTGAGGGCATTTTCCTTGTATGATCACGACATCATCTCTTGTGCACATCACCATTATTAACAACACTTAATGCAACAGCCTATACCATCTTGACACCGAGGCCCGGAGGCATAGTCCCTCCTAGACCAACTTCGTTATCAACGACTTATGTTTTCATGTGTTGATGATTGTCGTGTTCCTCTTCTTTTCCACAGGCAGATGTATTCGTTAATTTTCTTTTAAAAAGAAATTTTTGCACATCATGAAAGTAAAAGGTCTTGGAAGGTTCCTTCTTCACACCCAGACCTAGATCAAGTGGTATTAGAGCAGTCTTTGCATTGATGTGAATTGTAGTGTGAACAATGACATAGGATGAAAGAGAAATGAACGAGATCATCCTTAACATTTCCAAAAATGTGGAAATTTTGTATGAAACTCTATAGAAAGAGACAAAGGAAAAGAAGTGATTGTAGCTTCAGTTACAAGCCACAGAGGAGGGCATGGAAGAACTGAAGTAGAAAAAACATAATCTTCAAATAGAGAATGATGATATGAAGATGTGCCTACATGAAGAGAAAGAGGAAAGATAAAGTTTGCTACGAAAATTGCAAGAAAAGGACAAGGCCTTGGAAAAGCTGCAGCAAGACCCATGTGAGGTAAAAAGTAGTTCTCCATCTTCATGTATGTTTCCTGATGATGATTTCACTGTTTTTTAAAATCATACCACAGGAATTGGCTCCAAACTCTTGAAGAGAATGTGGTATGAAGGAAAATTCTTGGGTGTTAATGGCCAAGGCATTGTCAATCACATCAAAGTAGAGGAATTATTACCTTGCCAGGCAGGACTTGGGTATATCAAGAAAGAAGTTGGGGAATGTGCTGAGATAGTTAGTGAACCACCAACGATGGATGATGAGTAGCCCTCATCAGTTCTTTCCAAATCGAAAGAGAAGGTAAGAGATGTTTATATCCTTTTGATTTCATCTTCTCATAGTATGATGTCTATTGCAGATTTGGAGATCCCAATTACACGAACAGACATGAGGCTCCTTACAAGGATGAGGCATGAGGTGAAAGAAGAATTTGGTGCTAATAACCAAGGAATCACTCAACCTTTGGAGGTTGTGCATGAACATCGATTTTCAGGCTCGAGACACTAAAGGAGAGTGCTCAAAGGTGTTAGATTCATCTGAAACATCGTCGAGGAAAGAGAATGATGGGAAAACATCCCCATCATCCCATGGCAGTTTCAATTGCAGGGAGAGAGATGAGGCAAGCTCTCATTGCCATACTAACATCAGAAACAACAAAGGAAGGTATAACCATTTTCGATCTTCGAATGTTCATTTTGATTATGATCATGTTGTTAATAATGAACAAAGATCAAGGCATCGAAAAAAATGTACCTTTTGTGGTTTACCTATCCATACCTTTTCCAAGTGTTGGAAAAGAATGGAAGCACTCATGAGGCACGAAAGACCCTCTCAACAACATGAAAAGAAATAGGTTAAGCAGATATGGAGGAAGAAAGCCTACTGTAGTCATTGCGTCAAAAATGGTCGTCAAAGAGCCACTTGTTGGAGGCTCCATCGGAGCAATGCCTTAAAAACAAAATGTCAATGTAGGAACCAGGTGAAGAAGTTGTTCAACTAGCAAAACCACCTCAAGGAGGTGACCCATTCACCAAATAAGTGAAAAATGGTTTCTAGACATGTTGTCCTTTCATGCTCATTATTTTGTAAATCATTTGTTTCATTTTAAAGTGTAAAAGTGATGTTATGTTTCCATCACTTGTCAAAACAATAGTGTTTGGCCTTATGTATGTAAATCATGTGTTGCAGTGATGATGTGTTTTCCATCACTTTTTGAAGCAACCATGATAGGTTGGCCTTGTTGTCATAGTTGGGATATTACATCCATCTTGTTGTAAACTTCACCACATAGTATGTGTTATAAAATCATGGCAAGTATGGGACGTCTTGGGTCATTAGTTGGTAATGTCATTCAAAGCATGTAATTTGCGAAACAATTTACTACAGGTTGCAGAGGTAGCAGGTGTCGGCTCGTCGCTTAAGGCTTTGAAGAATAAAGGTGAAGGATATGGAATCGAGACCTTTTTAGGATGCTTGTGATGCAGACAGGGTACAAAGAAAGTTATAGATTACTTTTCATTCTTTTGGAGGACCAAAAGCTCCTCAGTGGGTAGGATTGATCTAGGTGGCTCCAAAAAGACACATAGGACAAAGGGTTTATGAATGCTTGAAAATAAAAGTGTTTAGAATAATGTCAACCCAAGACCAGAGTGTAGATCTCTTCATCCTACTTGTGGAGGTGTGAACGGTTCATCAATCCGAGTCAAAATGATGAAGTTATGATGAAAAGAGTTGCCTTGGTTCCTTTGAAGAAAGGAGGTTTTTTCTCATAAAAATGGGTTTAAAGCCTTATAAGGTAAATCGTATTGGAAGGAGTCCAAAGGGAAGACTTAAGACTGGGCCTTTAGAACCCCTGGTCAGTGATCGTAATTAATCAGAGTCAAGGGGCATGCTAGTTGCGATATTGGGCCTTTAGAACCAGTGATATGCCATTGCCGATTTCGGCAATCAGAACGATCGGCGTCAGCGAATGCCAAAGGCAAAACCCCAGGCCACAATGATTGCAACATGCAATAGCGATCAATGAAACATGATCTCAGCCATCATATTGAAATAGATCAAAGGTCTAGATCTAATCGGTGAATCGGAAATTGGCAATCCCTCGATATACAGGGCCATTGACCTCAGTGATATGCGATTGTGGTATGGCACAGACCTGATGGGTTTATGGACTCGATTTGATGAAAATTGAAGTCTTTTTTATCACGTTTTTCATATGTTTCTGTGTATTTTGTGTATAAACAAAAAAGTCCTATTTCTGTAGTTTTGTTGCGCCGACCAAACCTTCTATTCAGATGGCTTCTATTCCTATACAACAGACCTCCAATTTTTAAGCAGGATTGTCCCAAACGTGTTATAAAACACAATGGACACAGAGAGCCAAAGGGGGAGAGAGAGCTTGTGCGAGAGAAGCTTGAGAGCCTATGTGGAGAGTGCGTGAGAGCCTGAATGCCAAGAGCCTCAACGAGAAGGTTGTGCTTGATGGAGAGCTTCAACACGAGAGGGCTAGATAGCTAGAGATAGCTAGACAATGTCGTGTTTACTCAGAGAAGTTGGAAAGAAGAAAGCTTGAAAGCCAAAGCACCATAGAGCGTGAGTGCCACAAAGTGTGATTGAGGTAGCGTGAGAAGGTAGCCAAAGGACTCGAAGGTTTGCAGAGCCATAGAGCGATAGTAACATAGCCAGAGCTTTGTAAAACTAGATAGCCAGAGAGCTACATTGCAGAGTCCAGAACAATCTTCTTCTTGTATGATCGATGCTATGAGATCGAAGCAAGCTTCAACACTTTTGATAGCAACTGCGTCAGAGGCCCTGATTTTGATAAGCCAGAAAACTATCGATTACAAGGGGATCAAAAGTACAGATTCATAACAGGCCCTACCTACGCATCGACAATTTGAACAACGTTATTCACTGTGGATTGTTTTCACTAAGGATATGAACATCTACTTCTTCAGATGGCCCGTGTTGTGAGGTATATTATTTTTTCATGTATTCCTTTTTTATACATTATGTTGCACAAATCCTTGATTGATATGGAGGCAGGATATTGTTTATTCTATGTTGTCATGATTCCTTGTTTGATTTGATGCGGAATATTCTATGTGATGTACTTGCTATCATAACTCATCATGTTATGTTTTGAGATCCCTTGTTGTATGTTGCTGGGATGCTCTTGTTGTCGTCATATGTGTTTTGTTTTGAATTCCCTTTTATTCCATGTTGGTGGGAGGTTCATCATGCGTGTTTTTGTGTCATACTAATAGGACTCTTTTGATTGAGAGTTTCGGTTGTGGAACATCTCTTAGAGCCACTCTGGCGTGAGTTTCTATTATCCCGATCGGTCCATGATCATCACAGAGCATCGGTCTTCGACCGATTACAATTGCGATGAGGTCCCCTAGATGAGATATGTTATATATCATGTTTTATGTTCCCAGAGGGTTCGATGTATCATAGAGTGCCTTTTTTTGGGCCTGGGACTATCTGTTGATGGTTGAAAATGCCGATAGTCTTGTCATCGGTTTAAACACAATTAAAAGAAATTTTCCATGTTTTTAAGGGTTGTTGTCACATACTATTTAGGGGCCCAAGAACCTCTGTGGAATACACCCACTCACTTAAATTTGTCTATTGTTTGAACTACCCGAGTATTAAGGGATTGTTACCGTGCTTATAAAAGGCTATTTTTGTGTCGAAATAAGGTAGAGAGGATCAACATAATAGTTTAGAAGTATTGTATAGTATACCCTATCCTTGGCAACAAGTCAGGACCTTTCCTTGAGTAGCAGGGAGGTTCCACGAAGTTACAAAAGGCCTAATTATTCAAATTTGGGTGTTTGGATAGACATTTTTACACGATTTTTCACTAGGCGTTCAGTGGTTCTGTCTGTTTATGAAGTTGGGCTCTCCATTATTCAACTTGGCTGTATAAGGATTGTAAATAATGTTTCTTTTATCTTATCTCTTTTTATCACAATTAATGAATGAAGGCCTCCCCACTATTAAGCAGGGCCCATAAATGTATTCCAAATTGGACGAACTCTGTAATCAAATAATTGTGTCATGGTTTTTGTGTTCTTCTGGTTATTTACACATTGTTTACCTGATTTTAAGTTCCATGCTTAATTAACTATGTTAATGTAATTTCGATGCATCTGTAAGTAAAAGGCCTTGGATCATCAAATGTAGCCTCCTCCCTTCAATTATTTTCCTTTAGAGGGAGGAACATCTACCTCATATAACACATATGGACCTCACCAAGGGAGTAATATATACTATCCATTTCCTTTTCCCCATCAACATAAGCAAGCTCCATAGCATGTTCGATTCAATTCTTTTCACCCCTTCCAATTGTAATAAATTATATTTTTTGAGATGTTGAACACTATAAATTATTCCAGCCAAAAAAATGGAAGGTAAAGTAGAAGAAAAATCAAGGGCATAGGGGTAACCCCGCAAATGATAACTAAAAAATTAGAAACCAACCTTAGATCCCCGAGAACAAAAGAAATAAAGGAAAGAATAATAACCTAAGAAACAATTTTCCTTATGCATTATGTTGTGAATTTAACCATTACGCTCACCATTGTCCTCAAATTATTAATCTCAAGTAGTTGAAGGAAGCTTAGGGACATGGATTTTCCCCTCCACTAGGGGAGCTCCCCTAGCAACACTTACCTCAATCACCTCAACCAGTTTCCTCAACACACCCCTTTCCATGCTGCTTTCCACACCAAGGTGTAGGTACTTCTCCTCAAAATATTGGCCCCTCTATTCAACCTACTTAGTAGTATCCCCCAACATGCACCAATTCCCCTAGATGTCAATTGAATATCTTGACGAATACCATAGATATAAACCTCTAAACTCATAGCCATATATATAATACATTGCTTGATCCAAAACCAACATCTTCATATTAATCCAAAATGATGGCTAGTGCCTCTTTCATTAATCCTCATCCTAATAGTAACCCTTCCTCATGGGTAACAAGGGATCTTCTTTGACATATGGCTCACAAAACTCATGCTAAAGTTGCACATAGTCATGGGTGACCATGCTTAACACCCACTATATGTTTGCACTAGATGTACTATAAACAAATCCTTCCTAATATGGGGCTCTACTAACAATATTTTCCACCCATCCTTCAAAAAACATTTGTCCCCTAGTAGAGAAAGTATATTCACTGGAACATTCCCTCATATGAGATTCGTGTGCCCATCCCAATTGGTCAAAATCCTACTCTCAAATTTCAAATTTATTCTGCATCGATCATACTATGTATTACCTGATATTTGCCTCAGCACTCTCAAATATGGCCTCGGTAATTCATTTGTGGTAATTAGAGCCCCCTTATTTGGTCCCCATTTAAATGTCCACCCTCAATTTTGTAGCATACCTTGTTCCTCTATAGATGGCTACATGACAACTATTCTCATACCATTGATCCCAAATCCCATTGTTATAGATAGTCGACCACCATTTGGAAGCCTCAAATAATTGGCCCAAGTAGCTACTACTACCAAGCCAAGGAAGCAAGAAGAGGGAAATCCTAATTCTTATCCTCATGCTCCCCTTCCTTATGGTCTTTGGTAATCAAGGTCGCCTAACTTTTGAATGTCCTTCTCTCACTAAGTTACAACATCTCCCATGTTTTCCCCACTAAACCATTATTTACCACTACTAAATCATCTAAAACTACACCAAAATTTAATAAGGGGATTCATACCAACAACTCATATTCTATTTCTTTCTCTTATGGAAATTACACACATCATTTCCTTGACCTTGACTGATTCAACAGGAAAATAATAGAGGTGTTCCTAATGTAATTTCCCTAACCTTCTATTACACCCATTAAACCTATGTCATAGCCACAACCTAAATGTGACACGCAACACTAAATCCTTTACATCTTCATATATGTAAATTCACATCTCATATTCCCATTCACTTTTTGTTAACCATATTTTCCTTAATGTTGAGTAAGAGTATGATGCTCTGTAGACCTACCTTAGATCTATACAAATAAAAGGTGGATCATTCAATCAAATACCTAGATCTAGAATCTCATGCTATGATGGATGAAGATACAAGGAGATAATATTACATACCTTTACCCATATTCATCGGTGTACATCTTATCTGTTGAAATTACTTAGAATATTTCTCCTAGAGGACTTGTTCTTGCAACTTACACTTACATCCTACACACATCATAGAAAAAAATATGCATTTCATTAAAATTGGAAATTTTTTATTACAAGGACATCACTAGAGTTGAGTTTTTTGGTTATTTTCAAATTCTAGATCCACCATTTATTTCCAAATTTAATGAAATATGTGTTAAAAGAACTTATATCTTCTACCGAAAAATAAAATTTGTGCTATACCTAATGTCATAGTTCCAATTAAATTGAAATCAAATCAAGTAAAATCAAATTCACATAAGAATTAGGGGAAATGAATTGAAATTCATAGATAAAGAAGTATAATGCATTCAATAATATACCTTGGATGTGACAATATCCTTCTATCACCTTATCTGGGCCCCTCTTGTCTAGTATTAAGGCCTCCTATACCATGAAAATATGTTTCCAAAAGTATCCCACTGGCATTTTGTTACATAATTTCTCTACCTATCTACTCAAATTTGGCATCTTCTTATAGGAATTTAGAAGATATTGTAGATATAAGAGTGATCCTCTTTTCTCCTTGTGAATTCAAGTATCAATAAATGTGTATCAAATGTTTAATGCCATATCCTTGGTGATCTCATTGAGAATAATAACTTTGATTAATGATCTAGACTGCCATGGAAACCTTAATAGTTTCAAGGTTGGAGAACATTTCTTATGGTCATAAAAACATGTTAGAAGTTTAAGGCTTGAAAACAAGAGAAAAAATACTAAGATGGGGAACCATGCATTATGCGTTAGTGTAAGAGGTGAGTTGTCATTGATATACAACTAGATCAACAAGTTAGACCAAGTTTATCTTAACTAATCCCTAAGGGTCTAAATATTATAACAAAATGTCTTTAGAACAACTCAGGATAGGATTGACAAATTTCCAATTGTTACACAATTAGGGAAGGATGGAGTTATTAGGTCCTATTGCCTCCTTAGTAAAAAATTCCTAAACTCCTAACATAGATTAGGGTTTGGATAAAATTTCATATTTAAGAGGAATTATGAAAATATATCCAGTTTCATCATGTATAAGGAAAAATATCACTTCCAGAATGTGATTATGTAGTGAAGACTTGATCCTTTAGAATAGATCATTTGTAGTGGCTGCAACACCCTAGAAAATTTTGGCTTGCATCCAAATTTCAGAGCCTTCCTTGGTTTTTCCATAAAAGTTGCAAACACTTGAGCTCACCCCATGAGATCTTGTGAAGTACTTTCACCCTTTTGCTTGTTTGAAAAAAAATCGTCTTTTGGCATATCGATTGCTTTGTCATGCTTACAATCTCGTTCTGGTGATTTTGGAGGTTTTTCTTTGTGTTTTTGGGTTGTCTTTGCTATGTAAACATTTTCCTCCCAGAACTGCGCAGAGTATTTCCTCCATGTTCAAACTAAATAACACATTGCTCAAGCACAGTCATAAGCCTCCTTTTGTCTACTGGAAGCTTACACTGCATTGAGACCTAGGTTTGAATTGTTATCCAAAAGTGCGCAGACATGCTCAACTGGCCCTCTACTTCCTTCCTTTGCATTGTTCTCCAAAACTTCACGGAAATGCCCAAATTTCCCTCTATTACCTTGCCTTGCACTGCTTTCAGAAATTGTGTAGAATTTCCTAACAGGTCCCTGCAACCCTATCTTGTCATCCCTCTAGGGACTGTGCAGAATTGCTCCCCTCAAGGTCCCACCTTGTAGCTACCATTGGTGTCCTTCATTGTGTAATTTTGTCTCCTAGTGCTCACTGCACAATTTTTCCCAATAGTGCAGGATATCCTCCTAGAGTTCCTCATTCTAGCCTGAGCTACGCTCTACATTGTCTTAGTGAGTTTACCTCTTTCCCCGTCACTTGGAAAACGAGAAAAATGCATCATGTTGGACTAAGAGGTTTTATATTTGATGTCATTCCATCATGAGTGAATTACAAGAACAGGTACACTAATAGATCATGGCAAGATCGTGAAAAATATGAAGAAGGAGTGCACATGCTAGAAGACTTTCTTGCAGTTGGACATATGTACTAAGCACATAAAGCAATAAGTGAGAGGAAGACATGAATGGAACCATAATGAAAAACAAAGACCATCAAAGACCTCATAGTTCTAAGCGACATGAAGGAGAAGACAAAGAACACCAAGATTACATCCATCAGTCAACATCACAATAGCTTGACATGGACACCATAGTCAGTCAATACATGTCAGCAGTGTCATGTCAAGTTATGCCATGATTTTTCTTGGCCACATCACCACTATTGGCCATATCCATTGTAACTAAATGTAATGTAAAGAGAAGTCTAATGGACACACACAAGAATAAAAGAGTCATGTAAGTTGAAAATTCATGGGAAGTTGAACAGTCACGAGGGTAGTCCAGGAGTCACAAGTGTTAAGCATCACCCTCGGCTATATATAACCCTCCTATTGTATGAGAAAGGACTTTTCACCTTGGATACTCCCACATAGCCTTGAGAGTCTGTAATCTATTCTTTGAGTCGTGAGGAGTGGCTGTAATATCCCACTACTGGGACTAGTGATGTATGGTGTACAGATGTGTCTTGGGATTTTTTCTTAATTCAGAAGCCTATTAAGGCCAACACATTTTCATGGTAGATGTTTGTAAGACTACCCTTTAAACATTTGTAATGCATGTTTTCTTAACCTGTACTAAGATAGTTGAACTACTTCAATTATTTTAGTACTTACATTGTTGAAGTTGTGTTGTATTTTTTATTGTGTTGTATTTTTTATCATTGTTTTTTCATCCATGTGGACTACTCTGTAGGACATTAGATAGACCATTCTTGATTACTTATAACAATCGTCGCCTCCGTGTGGACTACTCCACTAGATGGTATACGTGTTTTCCCTCGCACTTTGGTTTTAACAGCTTCCACATCCACTGTGGACTACTCCGCTAGATGTTGGACAAACCCTTGTTGGTTCGCGTGTGTATCTCCCTGGGTGGTACTATTACCTCTCATTTAGAGGCTTGCTTTTCTCTCTCCCTTTATAGTAAAAGAACCCGGACAAAAGTTAAATTACAGATTCACCAGGCATACTCACCTAACTTTTTGAATATACAAGCATAACACTGTCACGTGCTGAACAACAATAGCTAAGGCAAATCTCTAATATAATGGAAATGAGGCCATTGTATTAGATGGGACTCCTACACCAAATAGTGTGAGATCTAGTTGGGATGTGATATCGAGGATATCCCTTGAATGTTGGTGGGTCCAACACTATCAACATTTCTTGTGCTAGAAGGAGGGCTGCCAATAGTTTATGGTTGAATGTCCTACCATCCCCACTCATCTATCATTTGGTATGTAGGTTTTAACCCTGTACAGAAATTACTTGCATACGAATTCTAAATCACATGAAAAATAAAAATGCGAGAGAATAACACATAAAACACATATATACAGAGATTTCCCACTGGATCCCAAAACCGGGACTACCAGCTTGATTTTTTTCATTATGTTCCTTTCAATGTTACAATACATATTTATACATGCCGAAGCATCTAATACCATGGACCGAAAAACCATCGTGTCCAAAACCATGGACC